>JAPYYV010002348.1:0-21025 GCA_030522625.1 Copidosoma aretas | reverse complement strand
CCGCACCACCCCCGCCACCGCAAAACAGAAAAAAACCAAAAAAAAAAAAAAAACCAAAAAAAAAAAAACAAAAAAAAAAAAAAAAAAAAAAAAAAAAAAAACTGCTTGTGTCGTAGAAAACGAACATACAGCAGCTGAAGGACGAGATCCGCGAGAAGCTGCCGGACTCGGTGCACAGCAACGGCCTGCCGACGCCGAGTGCGACGAGTTCCTCGACAGCCACGACGACCACGACCGCAGCGACGACAGCGAGCACGACGGGGACGCTGAGGCACAGAAAGAACCGGCCGGCGCCGCCACCGCCGCAGAGGCCACCAAGCGCGCAGCAGAACGGCACGGCCGCGCAGGCGCCCGAGCACCTCGAGATCCGGGGACCGTCCGAGCTGTTGTTCGGGGTGCCCTCGACGCTCAAAACTCAGTGGAGGCATCAGCCCAAGGATCTAGTCACTGGATGCGTTACCTACGTCGCCAACGTGAGTCTCAGTTCTGTCGTTTGCTTGTCAGGGTTGAGCGCCTCCTGGTCGATGTATCATCGTACAAATCCTCGGGGTGTATGCCATATGTTCTCGAATAAAAACAATTTTATTGTGTTGACGTGTTGAAGTTATTGAAAGATAGAGCTATTTCAATTTTACGTCAAAGAGGCACTCAGCTGAGGCAGTCGTTTTTATTTTGCATTGACAGAGCAGTTGTTTTTATTTTGTCTCAAAATATATCAAAAACTGCCCTGTCCGATGTTTTAACGCTGAATCAACGCTGAAATCAGCGTTGAGTTCATGCTGACTTAATACTGATTTGATTCTGAATCGACGTTAATTTGATTAATGAGGAAAATGAAAATACGTTGTGAATTACATTGTTAATTCCGTATTCAATACACGTTGAATAAATGTTGATTTGGGATTGATTCAGTGTCGTTAATATGATTCATCACCGTTGAACCATCGTTAATTTTACGATAAAACTAGGTTGAAACAGCGTCTATTCTTTGATAAATAATATGCTGACATTAAAATTATAATTTAACACGGAGTCAACGCTAACTCAACATGAAATTAGCTCTGACTCAATATAGAAGATTCCGATTCAATAGGGAGCAAACATGGAATCAAACGGAATTAATGGTGATGTAATGCCGAACATTAATTAAAGTTTTCCTACGCTTATTGAATCTATTTTAACTCATTATTGAATCAGCACTAAATTGACATTGAGCGAGCCGTGACTTGACGTTGAAATCAATGTTGATTAAGCGTTAAGACTTTGGATAGGATGGTACGATAACTATACACCAAATCTGACCCATTTCTACAAAAAATTAACGGTCAATTTAGTATTGTTTCATTAAAAATTAATGTTATTCTAGTAACTCTATATGGTAACTGTGCTGATACCTGCAAGCTTAAAAAAATTGTGTATGATGACTCCTTAGTTAATTCAGAATTACGGTAGCTAGTTGTATTACCTATCCGTCAATGTTAATATCAAAATTGTATTAAAAATTTTTATTCATCTGTCCGTTTAGTACTTGGGGTCAACGGTTGTGAAAGAACTTCGAGGCACGGAGTCGACAAAAAAGTCCATCCAAAAGTTAAAAAAGGTTCAGGATTGTCGAGAACAAAAGTGTACTCCAGGCATTACGTTGTCCATATCCTACCGTGGCGTTCAGTTTCTCAACCCATTGACAGATGTAAGTTGGACATTATTATGATCATCTTAAATACTGTTCGATCAAGAAATTATTTGTCTAATGTTTGTTTCATTTTCTCTTTTGTGATTCAATAGGAGCCAATTTGCGAGCACGAAATACGGAATATCCATTGTGCTTGTCAAGATGCAGATGATCTGACACACTTCGCTTACATTACCAAAGATCACACCAGCCGCACACATTTTTGCCATGTATTCTGCGTACCAACAATGGTGAAAACTTTTTGCGTCAATGAGACACAAACTTTTTCAAAGATTTTTATAGATCCTTGAGTCAAAAATGTCTATATTCGGCCGATGTTGAGGAGGAGTTGGAATTTTAATGTACTTGCCCAATAAGAATCTGTACGATAAAAGCAATCAACAGTTGTAATTTTTAAGGAATTTCTAAGAAAGTTTGTTATTTATTAAAATAAACTTAGAAGTTTGTGTTCCACATAGTTACGTTAAAACAATGATGTGATCATAAAAATTATTCCTCTTTGATGGACTAGCATTAGGGTTTAAGGTACATCAAGTCCATAATAACGTGTTTCCTCAAGTCCGCTGCGGAAGGTTGGGTCCTGGGGGAACACGTAATTCTCGATCTGATGTGCTAGAACTTAAAACTAGGAATATTTTGGTACCTGGAAATTCAGCATCCTCTATGGAGTGGACTCAACAAAATACGTAATTACCATCCTGGTACACCAAAACCTTGAACCATATAGATTCTGATACCTGAACACTCAACTCTATCTCTCTGGAGTTGACTCGAGGATGTAATTTGTGACCTGGTGAACTAGAATTTAGAACTATGAATATTTTTATGCCTATGGAGACATAACTTCCTGAAGTGGACTAAAGCAAATAATTATCGACTTGGTGCACCAAGTCCTTGTGTAACGTCCATTTTAGTACTTGGCCTGCAGAGCGAAACCAAGAAGTCGCGTTATCGTTCAATTGGTGCAGTAGTCCATTAAAACGGGTGTATTTTTATGAATATCTTATTGTCTTAACACTAATAAACAGGACACAAGTTTCCAATTTTATTTAACAAAAAACAAACTACCTCAACAGTTCTTAAAAACTTAAAAATGTCAATTGCTTTTATCGTATGAACTCTTATTAAATAACTTGAACATCTTATGAACAATAAATTTATATACTATTTTTGTTTTTACCATTCTCAATGTTTTCGATCTATAAAAGTCCATCAAACCTTCATCAAAGAATATAATCCTCTAAAGCAAACTTATGATTCCAATGTTACAGGACCAAGCGACCGAAATAATCCTAACTCTCGGCCAGGCGTTCGAGGTCGCCTACCAGATCGCCTTGAAAGACAAGCTTGGTGGTCACACGATCCGCTCGCAGTCAGCCAGCCAGCTAGCTAGTCTCACGTCTTCTCCATCTAACTCCAGCAACAACACCAAGCTCACGAGCTCCCTGTCAACAGATTCGAGTAAACCGCACAACAACGACCGGCCAAACAACCACCACATGCACATCAACCCGAGAACGAAGCCACGCTCGAAAACTCTGACCAGCAACCCCTTCATCAGTGCCAGCAGCTCGACCAACGATTCCACTTCCTCCAATTCGAGCTTGGGCGTCCGACAGCAGCCGCAGCTAAACAGAATGCCCAGCCCCAACAAGACAAACTCGAACTCTCACTTCAGTAGTTCCAGTGGCGTGAGCAATAACTTCGGCAACTCAAGCGACCCTCAGGCGGTCAAGCTACTGGCTACGCACGGTAGGTCGCATTCAGTGAATGACATCAAACTCAACGGCAGCCAGACGAAAGTTAGACCAGCGCCTGTGGACGACATCGGTATCGGCGTCAGGGACTTGAAGCCCGGCTCTAGGGCACCGATCGCCATATCTGAGGAGCTTTAAGCGTGTCCTTTCCTTCTTTTTTTTTAATTTTCATTGTCTGCTCAACGATGGTGCACGTGTTTCGTTCGACGCTTAGTTGGGTTTTATCATTTTCCATCTGTTTTCTGTATCCTTATTGATGTTATGTGTAAATTTTGTGAAGTTTGTAAATAAGAAAGACTGAGGGACGTAGTTGAAGAACGATTATAGAACGCCAAATCGTATAAACAATGATTGTGGTGATAGACGGATTTGCGACGGACTAACTGTTGACAGTGACAACGACGCCGACGATTTGTTGTAATGGATAAGTCCACACATAGTAACGTCGCACTGCTGCGACAGCTCGCGACTTTTATCATCACCAGTATTTTTTATTTATTGTTTCGCTCGATCATGTCACTCTTTGTCGACGATTTAAGTTTTATGTTTTTAGTCTTAACTGACGCAATAAATGATATTTTCTATTATGATTTATGCTTTATTTTTATTTCTCATTCACACGCTTTTAGGTTTATGGTTTTCCTGTGTTGCACATATATAGTTTTTTTTTACTTTTGTTTATTGCAGCTTTCGCAGCATTGCAACCTTGCTTCAGAGCTAGAAAGCTGTTGCGAACTAGATAAACTGATGGAAACTTTGTTCTTTTATTTCTGGTGTGATAGGGAAAGGAGGTCCTTTCTATTTCAGAAGTGATATTGACAATTAAGTGCGCAACGACTTGCAATTTTAAGTACGTAAGAACCAAGAAAATAAATTTCCAGGATAATACATGTTTGTTCGATATTATAAGACTCTCTGATTATGAGATCTCGAAGAAGCGGTCATGAAGGTAAGTATCAAGAGACCACTTTAAAGTCAAGTCGTGGTCTTGCATTTGGTACACATAGATAGTCACGTGTGAAATTTATTTTGCACGATTTAAGCAATGCCACGATGCGATTGTAACTTGCTGAAAATTACTTCAACGATTATGGCAATCGAATTTTTTGTAGAATTTTTTAAACTACGATTTCTAATTTATAAACAGTCGGGAACCAACGATAGATTGTTAGGTAAACCTTGATCGTTCGTTCGATTTAGATCAATTTTTTATCGAACTTATTAAAATGAGAATCACTTAGATTAACAGTACTTAAACCTGACTTGCGAATTTTCTCGCTAATTAAATACTCGTTTATAATCGTTTACTCAATGACCTTAATACGTTTGTTAGAACAAAGAACTTCTTTTTACAATTAAAAAAATTTTTAATTTATTTTATTCTACACAAATATTATTACTACTGCAAATTGATTGAAACAAAATTTCTTATTTAATTAACTTGCTAAGTGACCAAATGGATACAAAAATTTAATCAATGAGAACAAGATAAATTTACAGTTTAACATTTAGCAGTCGATTGAAACCAACTTAAAAGTGGTAAAAGATAAGTGGACATTCATTTTTATGGTTACCACCGAGGACACGATTCTTAAATATAATTATTTATTTGTATTCCTTGTGATGAATAAAATAAGAAATGCATTTAATTTTGCCAGATAGTTTGTTCAACGAAACGCACTTTAATTTAATCCATACGTGCAACATGGCAACATTATAAGTATTTCAAGAGAATTATTAGATTACACAAATTAAAAAAAAAAAAATTCAATAATGGCCACTACAAACAAAATCCTGATAAGTTTTTTACGCTCGAAGTGATAAAGTAAGTATTTGAATGGTTGAATGAAGTTTCAATAATTTGTAAAGTACATGAACCTGTGTCAAAACGTAAACAATCTTACAAATTTATACCACAATTTTTTATTAACAGCACCTTTACCTAGGGTCTTCAACGAAAATATTTTTATTAGAAAGTTTACAGTGATTTTTCGAGTTCATTTGTTAGTTCTAAATTAATTTTTGTACATTTATATTAATTATATCGTAGAGAAAAGTTAAAATGCCAAAGCTTAACTATCACCTTTTACATGGAACATAAAAGTAGAACTCACGTAAAATCGAACGACTCACTTATTCATCGAAATTTTTAAATATACATAAACACACAATAGAAGCGCGTCCGCTAAGTGTCATTGAAACAATTCATGCGAAACTTGCTCATGATATACTACAATGCGGGTCGGCCTACACTATACATATACAAATATACACGGTTCAGAAGAGCCGTGTGATAGACACGGTTGTAGATTTGTAGTGATGATTTGAGCTCGACTACTATTATGGATATAAAATTATAACATAAAAGTAGGATAAAATCTTCCTATATGATTCTCTGATGATTGTAAAACAAAGAAAAAGAAACTCAAATCTATTACTACATTTCTTTAAATGGTCGACAAAAAAAATACATGCCTCGACCTGCCTACATAAAAAATTGGGAAAATAAAAAGTACGATATCATTGGACTTGTTGCGATGATGCAACGGCCCAGGTATTACACGTTTGAAAACGTTAACTTGGTCCATTTCCAAATTGTTCTGACAATTAAATGAGCTGTTCGATTTCAAGCAGTATTAGAGTGCCAGTTAACATTTTTACGAGCTATACTAAATACGGGCACTCGAGAAAACATAGACCAAAAGTAAAATTAAAACTATAATGATGAATGATAGATGTACCCTACATGAAAAAAGAGAGAAATACAAACTTTTTGATTATATTGAACTGCCAAAATATGTATATGACTTCGTTCCTTCACCCGCATGTGACTTAGCGAGGTTATATTACGCACACGCAAACCCTTACGGTGAACCTTCAAATTTATTGTGTATAGGTAAAATTAATACTTCTTTGTTCGATGGAAACAAAATCCAAATATGCAGCAAATTTTTGTAGACAAAGAAATGGTTTGATAAATTAATTAATAATGTTTAAACGAACGTAAAATAATTCGTGATTGAGTTAAACGATATATTTAAGAAACATTTTTAAATGAAAAAATGATGGTACTAAAGGATAAGGCCGCTATTCTGAGATTTTGATATATTTACTTCTTAAATACGTAGTTGTTGAAGTACTATACAATTTAAAGAAGCTCATCTACACCCCATGAACAGATAGAAATAAGTAATGATTAAAGACATTCATCACAAAAGAAAAAAAAGACAAGCTTTTTTACTCATGACACGTGTACATATATCAAACTGACTCAATACTTTCCCCACGCTTCTTTGACTCCTAATCATTCAAATAGTTGTACGATATGCCAAGGCGCACAAAGATACAAATCGTCGGACCAAAGAAACGATGTTCACGTGGACTTTTGTATCCGTGTCATTTGACAGGAAAATGAGAAAATAAAAAAGGCAGGGAAACAATGCCCGTATTTGCTGAGCTCGCGAATTTGCTCATCTGAGCTCATTTTTTCGACATCCTTTGGTGTCTTAAACACTTACATACACACGTATAATTCACCTACTCTTACACATGATTCACAGAATAGTTTGTGAATGATTGATATTGAACAATAGTGGTATGTTTCAAATAAGTAAGAGAATAAATAATTGGATAGCGTTTAAAAATAAGTGAAGATGAAATAAATGGTAGCCTAGTCTGCTGGTACCGCACAGGGATTCAAACTTGAAAGGGGAATCAGTTCGAACGTAGCTTATTGTAATTATAGAAACAGTGTACAAAAGATGAGAGTTTAAAGAAAATTACTAAAAATGGTTAAATTGATCATTCGATTGATAAATGAATATAGCTAATATAATGAAATGTTGAGATTATTTAAATGAATTTAAATGCAGATATATAATTATAAAAGTAATAAAAAAAAATTGCTTATTGTGAACGTGTAAATTTTTACTTGCTAATATTGCTCATTATCTATTGGAAATCTCTAAATAATGTAAATAAGTACACTCTCAAAGATGTACTTAGCTATTGCGTAAGTGTTATTAGGTAATAAAGTTTAAGAGCTGCTTTCCTGCGCCATCAGATTCATGATTCATCTCAAGCTCACTGGAACATTAGAAATAAAATAGGTATGTCGAATTTATCAATGTTAAGCCGTCTTACATTACTGCTTGGTCATTTCATCTGCTGTACCAGTTCACCCAACTATCGCTATCTTCGTCCATGATGACACCATCCAGATTTAACGAGAGTTCGAACAAAAATTGTTCATCCAACGTATTACCCAAAACTTGCTCATTTAGCTTGCCCGTTTTCCAAAGACACGCAAGAAAAAAAAAAAAAAACGATCGACATCCCTTCGTTAATCCGCCGCAAAGTGTCCACCACCAGAAAGAGAGACCCTAACGAGAGCTCAGCCCAGTCCACTCTCACTAATCATCTCGGTAATTAAGCTCGGCATTCCTCCAATTAACGCGATTAACGCACGCGCGTTCCGTGAAAATCGCACCCGAAAGTGCGCAAAGAGCCGAGATCTAATCAGTGCCGATTGTTTATTAGCCGCGCGGTGCGGTATGCTTCTCCCCGTGACAGCGACTCTTCGCCGTGTAACTTCTCGAAGCTTGCGACCTAACCCGGGAACGCCGGCTCCGGAGTAATTAGTAGTCTTACTCGGGATTTAATTTTGCCTTTGATGTGCATGTGTGTATGTGTGTGTGTCTGGCTGGGAGCAGGAGCTTCGTTCGTTAGAGATTTGCGCGCGCAGGGCTCGAGTGCAGGCGTCATTAACGCGTCTTTTATGCTGCACCACCTAAGTGTACCATAACTACCGCTGGGACACCTCCCTCCCCCTCGCTTTCTTTGACAAGACTCCACCCGCGCTCTTGCGTCTGCAATACGTACATTTGCGGTGACGACTCGTGCGCCACTTGCTTTATAAACACGTCGATAACCCTGTGGCTGCGGGAATACGTGCGTTTCTCTTTCTCCCGGCTTCCGTGGCTTTGACAACTTGTCAGTCGCTGATCATCTTGTTTGACTCTTCCGCCTTGCTTGTTACTTAATGTACGTAGGATCGGGCTCGATTGTGCCCTCGGAAATAATTGTACGAATCGAAAGATGCTTTTCCACCATCTTCGTTCAGTACGCGCGGTTTGAAGACAAAGTGTGATACAAACTCAAATTGATTCAGTACAATGGTTGGTACGACATCAAAATAGATTTTTTAGTGTGGAAAACCCAGTTTCTCGCAATCGTGACGTAAATAACTATCCAATGCAACAAAAAGACTTATTTCAATAAAAAACTATTTCAAACTGTTTTGTCATTTTTTACAACTATTGCAAGACTGTAAACTTAATCGATAAAACTCATTCAATTAATCATACAAACATTTATTTTGCTTGAAAGTCGAAAACAGCAAATTTTTACCCTCAAACTTCAGGTTCATGATGATTTCTTTTGATACTTTAATGCTAACAAACACTCGCCAGATGCATGTGCAATCGATAAACATTCATCATTATTTCAAAAAAATTACATTTTACAAATTTTTGAAAAACATTTTTTCAGTTATCGATGGTCGTTATGTTGGCTGCTTTGATTTATTTTAGCATATTCTTAAAACCATATCATGTAATCATTATCATCGTTATTACCTTAATCAGGGTTATCCCTTCTACCTGTCATTTAAAATACCTGATCACGCGCCTCTTTTTGTAGGATAAGAAAAGTGAACGTACAATTACATGTACAAGAATTAGCGTATTTAAATATCTAAGAAATTATTAATATACCACCAGTTTGCTTATAATAAATCAATATTAAATACCTAGGGCAAGTCTATCGGATTATGACCTGCAATTACATGTATATTTGGAGCTTGCGATTAAAAAAATTTAAGTTTCGAACTGATTCTCGTTACAAGGTAGAGCTCCTGAGTGCGTGTGTACTTTGTATTGAAATACAAATTTTAAATAGGGATTTGGCGTTTACTCGTTATCAGCTGTGTTTGTCATTCGCTATCTAACCGCATGAGAACATGAAACTACTCTCCTCCCAGCCTCGTAATTATTAGCGATAAGAAAAATTCGACGACCTTAGCTCCGTTCTCTCGTTCCGCTAATCATGTACACGTTAGTGTTACTTTTCTTACACATCCGCATACACTTAAGTCCCATTTCGCGGTGATGTTCTGAGCTAAAGTAAAAACTGGACGGTTTGACTCGGATATTTTTAGCGCTCACATTTTGACTATAATATCATTACGAATCATAATACATTTAATGCAGTTTGTTAAAACAAACCAATTTAATACAACCCATTTACATAACTATTTTGAGTGACCCACGTGTAAATATAAATAATTTATTTTAACCGTATGGCTTCTTACAAAATACGTGCGTAAGAATTTCATGTATAGGATTAGTGCAATTTTTATTACAATGTGATCGCAAACGGTATTTCGAATGAAAAAATGTCGATACAATGCTCTTGTGTCATTTTCGAAGTCTTTCTCTGATACAGACATGATATTACAATATATACAGGTACATTAGTACGCAGCGTGTGATAAAATGTTTTCAAGTGTCTATGAGCATTTCGGAAACTAGTACCTATGAAATATATTCGTGTGATCATCAAACAATTTTAAAAAAGAAACCAACACCAAAGTATAAGACTACCTTCAACAAAAATTTTCATTGTACAAAATGGCATCCACATACACACGTTTAATAACAATTTAGTACTGTTACTTATAATATATACAGGTTAATAATAGTTAGGATACAAATACTGAATCTCTACAGCTTTGATGACATAGACACAGATACGTTTGATGAACAATACGTAAAACGATACTACTCACAAGATGGAAGGTACAATATTTATAAAATAAAAAACAAAACGTCATGCGAGTAACAGTAAATCGGTAGCTACATGCATTTTTGTACGTATTTCTTGGATGTAGAAACGTGGAACGGAGCTTAGGAATACATTGTACGTTAAAAAACTACTTGCACGAAGAACGAAGATCGGAATCTTTGCGGTGCTTTTAAATCATAATAGTATTGCATTCTCGATTAGCGGATGGAAAACAAAATAAAGTATATAGGGTACATATGTATATATATATGTATACAAGCAACTAAGGCAGGGTACACCACATACTTTCACATACATTTAAAATAAGTGTGCATCGTTCACCCACATTGTCTCTTGTGTGAGGGATTAGGCAAACTGTACTGGGTTCATCGAATCCATAGCTCTAATTAATTTTACCGTCATTGACAGCTATGCATGCTGGGGTCAATATCATGTCACAATGATAGTGATGATTGTCATTTACTCAATAACAGAATCGTGACACTCGCTCGATGCACATCTATTCTATTGTAGGTAGTGTCATATTGTCTCCATTGGTAGCGTGTTTTTAAATGGAAGGTAATAATATGACGGGAAATAAATTTCAAACCGTTTACTAGGTTGTTATTATCGACGTTGTGAGATGTTTTATTAGAAAATAAAATGTGTGATGATGTAAATGAATGAAAATTGTGAATAACGTTAGGATATTACAGGCCAACTCACACATTCAAACAAATAAGCTTGTCACGTTCAACGCTGCTGGTATATGTCGTGTGGGTCGAGGACTCGCGTGTGTTCTTTTGAACCATTATCTTCACATTTCTGAACTGTTGTCACATAAATTTCTTCGATATTGATAATTGTGATATTATAAATAATACGAAATATTACTCTGTTTGCGCTGATTATTGCTACTATATATTTAAATAGGGGAGATGATTATCTGGTGCGATAATTCGGTAGAAGCGGGAACATGTCTCATTAGAGCAAAATGCTGACAATATTGTCGATTCACGGACGCTCGGCAAACTCGACACCCATTTCTCATTGTGAAGCGTAGAGCTCAATATCTATAAATGGCTATCGATGATTGATTTGACTGAGGCCAGAAAACTAGTATAATATAAAAAAAAAAAAACCATAATAATCCATTTACGGTAAGTTTTGACACATACATACACTGTAAATTCAAATGTTTTAAAACTAATTACTAAAGTAATTATTCACTGTCACAGTATTTAAAAAATTTTTCTTAGAAATTTGAAGGTGTCAAAACTAATCAGAAAGAAGTGTTTAAAATAGTATTTGGGTTTGAAAAACTTGGATTTTCAGTGTATAGCTCATCAATGCATCCTCATTGTCATTTAATGAAAAAAGGTACATTTTGACGATGTATTTTTTCAAAAACATCTTGAACATTTGTTGATCACACGACGAATGTGTGCTTACTGCGATTATTATGTTGACTCATAATCTCGGCTGCGATTTCATTCCTGCTTAATAGCACGCTGTGCGTTTTATTGAAATAAACCTGGGAGTAATTGTAAATCGCTTTTAACCGTCATTTTGATTTCAATTGTATAGCAAAGCAGTTGCGACAAGAAAGGTTATGGAGAGATGCAAAGTGCAAAGTCATGAACGGAATTTGTCAATGTAAATACGAGTGTAAGCCATGGTTGTAAAAATAAGCTACATAGAAAGAAAAAGATTGAAGCAGCAAGTTTTATTAATGTGCGAATTTCAATCTTGTAATAATTGATGCGGATGGCGAACAAAATGATGGAAGCGGATGAGAAGAAGAGACGGAGGTATTTAACATTATAATAGTGAATTCCTTAATAGTTTTAGATGTTAAAGTAGTAAAAAAATATGAAAGTCCATAAGTTGAAAGATCGCTGCTGAAACATTTGCAATTAAGAGTGTTGTATTGTTTCAATGCATTCATTCAATATTGAGATTTTTGTAAAGTCTCTGCTTCCATCCGTTAGAATAAAGGTTTTCGAAAGTGATACACTGATCAAGTTGTTCTGCTTCAAAGGATTATAATGTCCTGCGAAAAGTTTCCATTGAACGCGTCGAGAAAATGTTACGTATGGCAAAACGGAATTTGGTTGTCGCTTCGAGCACATATTATTAAAAAAAAATTGTGCAATATTTCAATAAAAGCAATGTAAGTATGGATTTGTAGAGGATAACGGGAGGCTTGCCATGGCTGCGATGAAGTGATATTAGAAGCAGACGATTTAAAGCATTCCGTTATTCTCATTTTCGATGTGTACAGAATTGAAAACAGAAAACAAACAAATATACAAGGTATTGGTCAATACATATATCGGAGAAAGAATGAAAAATGCTTAAAATTAAACAAAAGAGAGAAATGTTTAAGAGAATACAAGGAAATGGAATATTAAAAGTAAAATAGCATATAGTGTAAAAAAATGCGGAAATGTGACGAGGAAAAAGAGGAATTAAGGGGAAAAAGTGGGTAGGAAAGTGCTGATCGAAGGTGCATAAATAGTATTATTATTATTATTATTATTATTATTATTACCATTATTTGCTCCAAGCTTGTGAAACCGGGGATGTCATACTATTGTCATACTAGATGCGCTATATTTTGAAATGAACGCAGCCTCATGGTCATCAATTCACACATAGACGCAGACTTCCTAGGTTTTCGTTTACTTTATATTTATTATATTGTTCATGTTTACTAGAAGTATATATAAATAAATAAATATAAATATATCTATATAATATATCAGAGATTATTATTTCCCGGAACACCTATATAATGTCCACGTCTCATGTGATAAAAGAAATATTGCATTTATTTTTAATCACCCATGTTTATCAAATATCTATAATACACGCCGATTCTACAAAAATTCAAAAATTGCTTCAAGGAACCTATTGATCTGAAAGGAATCATTCAATCGATATCAGGTGGCTCTTTTTTTTAGACGTTGGGGATATCTCGATATACAACAAGCCAATTGGTTTCAATCAGCAACTTGTCGTTCCTCCGCTGCCGCATATAGGTACGTGATGTATTGTCCATCGTTCAAACGCAGTACAAACAGAGATATAAACGCCTCGGAGAAGGTTTTTAACACCACCTAGGTTAATTTGGTTTGTTAGAAGAAGAGGACTCTATGCCAATTTTTGCCGTTTTTAAGGTAACGTACAGTTGTCTATGTGTAAACTGATCTTTGACTGTTTAATCTTACATTTTTGCAGATCTTTATTGTGATTGCTCAACCAGTATAGAACCTGTCGAGCCTTCCTTCCCCCACCTCCACCGCCACTTTTTTTACAGTGCCACCCAGGGTAGGAATAATATATTTCTCCATACATTTTTTTATCCTTTTTTTATTATCTAACAAAATAGTGAGGAAAAAAAAATAGTATTCAATACATTAGTTATATTTTTTTTATTTGCAATCGATTTCCTCTGCTCCATAAGAAACCATCGATCCTATGATTGAAAATGGAATGTAAACTGCAATCAAATTAAATCATGAAATTTTTTCTGTTCTAAATGCCTTTGATTGGGCAGATTTCCCCATTTTTAATTTGCTTGTTGTGTCTTGAAATATTTCAAACGTTTAAAAAAAAGCCACGTGCTATAGGCTGATTGATTCCTTTTAGACCAATGGTTTGCTTGAAGCAATGCTTCTAGAATCAGCCTGTATTATAAATAGTGTTATACATATGAAATATTATTTAATTTAACGGTTGTGAAGATCACCAGTTATTTTAATTGATAAAAATTGATACTGTTTCAATCCTTTTAAATTAATTTTGTTCATTATAAAAATCTCAAACGCCTGTCAGTTATTGGCTGTTCCTTTATTGGGACAGAAGTTGAGAGTAAATTCTACTATTGGTACTTCATCTCATTAGGTCCTAAATAATTTTCGATTAAATAAGAATATTTATAAAACATTTACTAAACATTAACATCATCGAAAAATTTGTCAAAATGTGTATTTTTTTGGTAAAATCTCTAAATTTATTCAAATTCAACAGATCAGAAAATGTTTTCAACAAAAGCTTTTATAATTAAGTTTTTACAGAGCAAGCTGTGAAGTAAAAGCCACGCGTGGACCCTAACATAAGTAATTTGTCGACATAACCACTCTGCTGAAGGCACGTATTTTTATTTGAATCTCGAAGAATAATCTGTCTCCTCGCCACGTAGGCGTCTGGATTTTTCATCCTCTCTTCAGCTCTTCTCTCCTGTACAGCAAAAAGAAAAAAAAAAATGTGAAAAGAAAAGACGACAGCAGCGGCAGTTGTGGTGGTAGGAAAGGAGAGATGGAAAAAGGTCGCGTATCCTCCGCTACAGGCCTGCGGGCGCGAGACGAGTTTGAGGAAAGGAAAGCGAAAAGGTGCCGTTTGGGGGTGGGAGAAAGGGTGGCCGCAGGCAGGCTAGCACCCCTGGCTGCCACGCGGAACAAAAGAAATAAACGAGGGCGTGGTATGTGCGTGACGTTGTTATATAAGTGCGGGCAAACAACAAGGCCGAGGCGTCTACCGACAACAACAACGACGACGCGCTAAGCGAAAAAAGTCGTCGTCGTCGTGACTATACAAAAGTCGCACGTACGAGAGAAAGAGAGGAAGAGACGATTTTTTAGATAAATCGTGCCTCGTTTGACCAAGCTTTCTTTCTTCATTCCTTTTCTACTTTTTCTCATCTTTTTTTTTTCTTTTCGTCTGTTTTTTATCGGTGGATTGCCAGTAGAGGAGTTCGATTTGTTTTCTGAGATGAGCGCGTTTGGGGAGGCTCACTTATATCTGTGATAAGCTTTACACAGTTGAAATTTCGGGTGGTTTGCTATTTTACACTAATTATTTTTAAAAATTACGCAAAATTTGTGTACTTTCGTACATAAAATAGTTGTGATTCGTACACAAAGTTTGTGTACACGGAGAAAAGAAATACAGTAATTTTTACCGTGACGTTACGGTAATCGTGTGAAAAGGGAATTTTTATAATAAAACTACGGTAAAAATTATCTTGAAATCCGGTTAAAAATTACAGTTACTTACGGTAAAAATTCAGGTGATTTTACTATAAAAATTCTCTTTTCACAAGATTACCGTAAAATCACGGTAAAAATTACTCTATTTCTTTTCTCCGTGTATAAGATCTGAGTACAATGACTAAATAACACTAGATTTGTGTACTTAAAATATAATTTACACAAAACGTGTGTAGTCTGTTCAATTTGAAACAGAACTTTTCTATTTATAATTGAACAGATTTTGAACAGGCACATTGTGGAGTATAATGTCGTTGACGGGTAAGATGATGGTTTTCTTGGCGCCGCAAAGTAAGTGTACATTACTGTAGAAAATGAAAAATAAAACACTTTTTACGGTGGAGAAAAAATCGATACCTCGCTTCGTTTTCGAGATATCGAAGTTTGAAAAATGAAAATTGTATCGATGTATAAACATGTTATCTTTTGTTTTTAATACAATCATTAAATTATTTAATGATTGTAAAGTAGGTCTTTAGCATTACCCAGAGTGCACCACGAGGAGGTAGACCTACGTGCACTCCAGTGTGTGTAAGCGTAAGTGATTAGTGCATGTATATATGTGTGAACTTACGCGCATAGTGTAATACATGTATATGTGAAGCGCGCGTAAGCTTAGCAGTAATTTAAAAACGTATGTCAGTCACGATAATGTCTCCGTCATAGTCTTCGTCTTTATTGTCTTCTGTCTTGTCGATTTCTTCGTCAACAGTTTTTAAACGAAGACGTTTAGGAACAACGCCTTCAATACATTCACTTTCAACGGCAGGGGGGGGGGGGGGTTCATTGTTTTGAGAATCGAACCTTCCGGTTATACACCATCGACGATGCCAGGGTACACTTTTTTAACATCGACGTGGAATTGCATAATTTAAGAGCCCAAATTATCTTTGAACTCTCTCTCAAAACAATTCCGACGATGATAAGAAGTGCCATGTACTGATGGAGAAGTTTTGGCGATCTCCGACATACAATCGACTTTTTGAACAGCCTGTTTTAATCCTCAAGATCGTTAATAGTATTCGTCACATCCATCTTGTTTACATATTCTCCAGTACTGAGATTTGTCGTCTTGTGTGTCGCGTCTGGGAAAAGTTTGTCAACACCAACGTACTGCTCAGCTCTATCCGTACAAACAAAAGTAGTAGTTGTGTTGGCAAAATTTTTGATGTAGGGCCAGATATCCTTCTTGCTGCTCTTAGAGTTGACCCTGAAGAAGAGCCTCATCTTGTCCTCCTTACAATACAGGCCAAAGACAATTATAGACATCTGTTTGGTGATGCGTCCTCGGTGATATTTCCTCTTTGTGAGGAATGTCTCGTCAACTTGAACGGTTTTTACTTCACCACCAATTTGATGAACGTAATGAGACGCTATCACCTCAACAATTTTCCGACAGTAGCTATAATAATCCATTAATACTGTATTTGTTCTGAGCTCTCGATGATTATCATGATGACGTCAAGCTAGCAGATGCTATTTTATAAAAGATGCAGTATGTCATAAAATAATTCATTTTTTTAAGAAAAATTTTTTATATTTTGTACCTGATAAAGAGCAATAACAGGCATTTTGGCAACAACAAAAAAAAACAGCAACCACTTCACGATTTCTTAAATGGCACTGACTGCCATCAAGAAAGGTAGCACTCGCAGGATTAATGCTCTTCCTACAAACCTTGGCACCTTTTTTTTTTGTATTTTTTGAAAAACAACGCCAAATACACCCCCAATGGAATAACCTCGGGAATAACACCAGCATTTAAAAAAAGAACATGGCTTTTTTTATATGTTTCCAACAAACCATGAAACGAAAAAAAGAAAGAAATTTTTTTTTTTTTTTTTTTTTTTCAACTGCGTATGTTGAGACATGCTGAGAACGATCAAATTTTTAACACTGTAAAATGACTACAAATGCCACAGATAAGCGCATTGAGTTTTCATGCTTATTATGTTTGCGTCTTAAAACAGAAAACAACCGATAGAGGAGCCTCATGTCTACAAAAAAGCTAATTCATGTTGCAGCAAGTAAAAAAGTGTAGTTAAGTATGAGTAAAGAATAATGTATTTGGTTTTAGTAGAGTTTTTAGTATAATAAAGAATCAAATATATTACTAATATGCACTTTAGATGTTGGTTACCTGAATGCTTATCTTACGGATGATAGCTCAAATAAAAATAAAATTAATCATGAGACATACATACGATAGACGACTTGCATGTTTTCTAAATTATTATTTTTTCTACAGTAAATAGTGCACTGAATACGCGTGTGAGACATTTTTTTAAATATTGTAATGATTTTATCATAATTGATTGAAGTTTCTAATGACATTCAAACGTCTATCACGTGATATGACGTCATAACTTCTGAATATTTTAGGGTTTGTTCGGTTTTCACAGGTGAGCACAAAACCGAACTAACCTTATTATATTTAACACCACGAATCACAATATGGTTATGTATCAATCATTGGGAGTAATATATCCTATATCATGTCTAACTCAATTTTGATTGATTTCCTGACGTTGCGTGAAGAACTCTGGTCATGTATAATAAAATATTTTTAAGTAATAAGCTCAGTAACTTGCTCTGATGGTTTACTGTAGGTTTTGGACACAGCGTATTGAATGTGATAAAATGACGTCTAAAAATTCAGAAGAACTGACGTCATAGTCAAGTGATATCGATTTGAATGAGAGCTTGATTAACACGCTTAGGAAATAATGTATTTCTTACTTTTGTCGTTATTTATTGATCATATTATAATCAATATATAATTAATTGAGATCACTCTAGCGATAGAAAGTATTAATTGACTGAATCCTGCTGCATGAAAGTTCTCTATTTTGAATAAATCTTAACTGTCTGACCTGTTTGATATTGTTATGTATCTTTAAAACTTAACATTTTTTGTAACAGTTATTTGTAAAATTCCAAAACTTTTTAGCTACAATCATATGCATGATTACATAGTGCATGTTATATGATACAGAGATACAGACAACATTCAGAGAACACGGGATTAAGATACATTCTCTACCAAATTGTTTGAGAAATGGGCCCATTCTCTGACCTTGTGCTTCTACAATATTATGAGGTTCAGATACAGTTCAATATGTATAGCGATCGATTTGTTGATACATGCACCATCTTCAAGATCTATAATCACTCAAGATTTAGCAATAAAATTACTGATGCTTAAGTCGAATCTGGTAATCTCTTTTATTTAGATATATTACCCTAATTACTAAGTGACAAGATTGGAGTAAACTAGCAGTAAATAAGTATATGTTAGCATTGGATGGATCAAATAATTGCGGAGCTTATTTTCAACAAAAAATCTACTGGAGACATCATTAATACAGTTAGATTTGTGATTATTATCCCAAACCAAGTCTCAAAACACGACGTGGACCAAGTCTTACTTCAAATCTCTAGAAGATAAAAACAAAATTAAAACTAAGTCTTATAACCAGCTCCTAATCGAGTCTCAAACCCAAGTCTTCCACCAAAATGAAACTCAAAACAAGTCTCAAACTAAGTACCAAAATAAGTCTTAATCAAAGTCTTACAAAAGTTTCATAATTGGACTAAAATCAAGTCCTGAATCAAGTCCCAAACTAGGTCTCAAAAACCAGACTAAACCATTAACTTTGCAGAGTTCCAAAACCAGTCACAAACAAAGTATAAAAAAAAACCACAATCTAAGTCTCAAAAGAAAGTTTTAAACAAGGTTTCATGTTTTAAGACTTGGTTCGGGACTTTTGTTAGATCCTCCCCAGGAAAAGTATCTACGTGGAAACCTACGTGAAAACCTACGTGGAAACCCACGTAGGATTGACCCCACGTGGGTTTCTGCGTAGGATTTCACGTGGGATCCTACGTAGGATCCTACGTAGATATTTTTCCTAGGGCTACTGGAGCCATGTTCTAAGACTTGGCTTGAGACTTAATTTGGGACGTGTTTTGAGATTTGGTTGGAGAATTTTTTTGAGACCTAGTTTAACACATGTTTTGAGACTAGATTTGGGATTTGTTGTAAGATTCTGGTTTAATACAATTGATGAGCAACAAATCATTGAAATAATTTTACACTAAAAAATAATAATTCATCGTTTTTTTCATTTACTGTGTAATCAATAGTACAAACAACTAGTATTTGCGTTTAAACCTAAATTGATTTACTGTAAATTAGAAAAGTGTATAATACGGTACACGAAACGCAACCAAGTCATTTAATATTGATTTCCTGTCCATTTCAAAGCTTTATCCATGAGAAAGCAATAATAATACGGATAAACTAATAATAATAATAATAATAATAATGATATCGAATAAAAAAATGTGTATTGCTATTCATTATTAAACTAATTAATTGTCGATTGATTAATTGATTTGAACACATCATTTTTGACGAGCTCGTCATATTCATACACTCAATAACACTGCTGGATAAAAGTATAAGTTTTAGCTTTGAAAATATAAATCTTCATTAATCACACATAAAATTCAGGAACCTAGGTAAATACAAATCTACAGAAAAAAGTGGGCAAAAGTCCCAAATCGCCATACGATGGTTACGTGTCAAAGTATATATATAAATTTTAAAAGCAAAAGTATCATTCAATAAAACCTCTGGCACTGCGAGCGATATCGCAGCATCCCTCGAGACCGCATTGCGAAGATCAAAAAAGAGATGAGAGGTACCGGGTCGAACGCGAAACTTTCCTGCTAGTTGCGGTCTGGAGAACAGCGACCGGTATACAAACCTTAACGACGAAACTTGCGCCGTCTCCATTATTTTCCGCCGATTCCTCGCTCTGCGGACTTGCTTTCCCCATCCTACCCACAAATTGATGATATAATAATATGGAGTCCCCGCACTCTTTCCCTCTCGCGCTTCCATCTTCTTCTCGCGTACACGAGCGGTGAACTCTCTCGATACAACAGCAGGGCAGAAGAGAGAAATGCAGGCGATTCGCAGCTGAAGAAAGTCCAGGGAGTGACAGAGCGAGCGGTTGTGAAAGAAGGGGGGTGCCCCAGGTACAGAGAGAAGGGGGCGGCACAACAATTTACCGGCTAATCGAAAAACTTTGTTAAGACCGAAACTTGGTTAATTAGCATCCCCGCCGCGGGGCCGCCCCCCCCCCCCCGGGGGCCTGCTTACCTCGCGGCCCCGCTCCGCGAAGCGCGAGTCACGCGCGGCGGGGAAATAATTATTCAAAATACAAATAACGCGGCCCGAGAGCCGCGTACGCGTCAGCCCTCCTTCCGGAGCTGTTCTCTCTCTCGCTGGGGGTGGGAGGGGAGGAGCTATGCTGTGGGTTCTCGCTCGCGCGGGAGAGGCTAAATGTTTGTCGACGGCCTTGCGCGAAAGGAGGAGGAGGAGGCGAGGGGGCCCACTCCGTGCCGATGCCTCGTGAATAATTAATTTTCGCGCCCCCGCCGAAGCGGGCTGTTTCTTTTATTCCAAGGGGTCGGCGGCGTTCTCGGGCGGCCTGGCCATTGATGAATAATAAATTTCCATTGTTTTAATTAGCCCGCGAGGGCAAACTCCGGAGCCTTGGACGGGTAGTTGGTGCTCGCGGGTAACTAGAAGGGTTTCCGGGCACTCGGGGTGTGTTGTTTTTCAGGTAGCGTGGGATGTTTTTTTTTTTTCTTTCTTGTTATTGGAG
>JAPYYV010002347.1:0-31575 GCA_030522625.1 Copidosoma aretas | reverse complement strand
ATTTGGACACCGGAATCGGATTCAGCACCTCGAAATACATATAGTATGTATATTCGCTTATAGGTACCCTGACTTTTTTTTTTGTGGTCCTGTGTTATCAAACAAATAATAACATAACATGGATACCAAGCTATTTAACCTAGTAACCTAGGGGACTTGGAGTTAAGAATATAATAGATAAATAATTATTTAATTAAATAACAAAATAACCTAAATACCAAGCTACTTAACCCACTAACTCGACGAACAGCAAGTTCAGAATATAAAAGTTGATTTAGTTATTGATAACACAACAACATAACCTAAATTCCAAGCTATTTAACCCAGTTACCATGGAGACTGAGACATAATTATATAATAGTTCAATGAATCATTGATCGAATAACAAGATAACCTAAATCCCAAGTCATTTAACCTAGTTACCCGGGAGACTAAGAGTTAGTAATATAAAAGTTCAAAGATTTATTGATTGAATAACAAAATAACCTAAATCCTAAGCTATTCAACCCAGTAATCCAGGGGAAGTCAAATTAATATTATAATAGTTAGTAAAATATTGATTAACAATATAACTTAAATCCAAAGCTATTTAACCTAGTAACCCAGGAGACTAAGAGTTAATAATATATGAGTTCCATGAATTTTTAATTTAATATCAAAATAACCTGAATTTTAAGCTATTTAATCCAGAAACCCGGGGTACAGCGAGTTAATTATATAGGAAATAAATAAATGATTAAATAACTAACAACTTAACCTAAATCGCAAGCTATTTAGCCCAGAAACCTGGGGGACGAAGAGTAAATAGTATAATAATTCAATGAATTAATAATAAATAACAAAATAACCTATATCCCAAGCTATCCAACCCAGTACCCCGGGAGACTTAGAGTTGATAATATAAAAGTTTAAAGATTTATTGATTGAATAACAAAATAATATGAATCCCGGGCTATTTAACCCAGTTACCAGGGTACAGCAAGTTATTAATATAATATTTAATTAATTAATCGTTTAAATAACAACATTACTTGAATTCAAAGCTGTTTAACCTAGTAACCCGAGGGACTAGGAGTTAATAATATAATAGTTGAATAAATTATTGATTAAATAACAAAATAACCTAAATTGTAAGCTATTTAACCCAGTAACCTGAGAGACAGCAAGTTAATAATATTTAAGTTAATTAGATTATTGATTTAATATCAACATAACCTTAATCCGAAGCTATTTAGCCTAGTAACCCAGCGGCCAGCAAGTTAAAAATATAATAGCTAATTATATTTTTGATTAAATAACAAAATATCCTAAATCCCAAGCTATTTAACCCAGCAACCCAAAGGACAGCAAGTTAATAATATAAGAGTTAAATAAATTATGGAATACATAACAACATAACCTGAATTTCAAGCTATTTAACCTTGTAAGCCGTGGAACTAAGAGTTAATCATGTAATAGTTTCATGAATCATTGATTGAACAACAAAATAACTTAAAACTTAAGCTATTTAACCTAGTCACTATATTTTCTCCAAATATTCAAAGCTGTTAGAGCTAATAAAATGATTCAAATAGATAATATGGTGATGTGCATAATAGGTGTTCTTAAAATTGAATATACACATAAGATAAACGTGAACAAATTGGTAATCAATACTGGGACTATAGCAACATCTGCTAAAAGATAGTAGAAAAGTCAAAGGAGAATGTAAATTACTATGAATAATATGCATTTTTTTATCTAAAGGAACAGCGTGCTATAAAACGTACATTTATGAAAGAGTAAAATATAGAAAAAAAAACAGACAAAAAAAAGGCTTGGGCAGGAAATTTTGAGCATATTTAATCAGACACAGTGCTATACTGATTAGGGGTTAGAATTATCAGGGAGACCTGCAAGAAAACAGTCCTTCTACATGAAGTATGTAGTGATGATAATATCTATGTTTCTAAGTGAGAATTTTTGTAATTCTGTAAAATTTACAATTGACGGTTCAATTCACAATACACCTACGATGCATTTGATTAACTTATTATTCCACACGTTCATTAATTCATTTTAAAATACAATGTTAAGAGAATGATTTTATGATTCGGCATCCATCGAAGCATAAAATTTAGATGTAATACGTTTCCAATGCAGCGATAATTTTTGTCTATTACGTGACTCAAAATCATAACACCAAATTTCTGTACGAATGTAATTTTTTCAAAGGATAGGTCAATTCGTTTCTAGGAAATTCCTTACATATATTTACCTATATCACTGGTCATGCAACACCTTGATGTCTTTTAGTTACAGGCAGTAATAGTACTGTAGCGTCAAGGGTTCTGGGACAGTTTTCGGACAGCCCTACTAGTCCCGCCTAGCAAGCTTTTCCGTACACAGCAGCTAGGCTTACACGTTCCATAGCACCAGCTTCTATTTAGGTTTTCCTTACTACTGCCGAACTAGCTACGACACCTACTCCATCACCTTATACTTCAACCATACTCGATCGACAATATAAACAGTGAATCAAGCAGTATTATCAAGTGGGCTCTACCTCGAACTATTTGACGAGAAAATCCTTCATTACTTCTGCCAGACTATTGCCTGAAGCCACCTTACTTCCGAATGCCTACTTCGGCAGCCTTACTCCGGATCATTAAGCAGCATTCATACTGTCGTATTTCTGATCAAAACGATTTCCGTGCTATAGCACGAGCTCCCCCCGGATCTCTGATCGCGCGATCCAAAAGCAAGTAGCCAAGTTACATTATCAGCCGAGCAGTAGTCTCTGCCTTACCCACATACGTTAAAGTCTGAGGCCCAAAACATCTGTTGATACAGCTGTATAATCATTATTAAGTCCTCTTAATAAGCACTCTTTATCTCCATAACTATGATGCGTATGCGCTTGCTCTCTCCAATGTATCACTTTTCTACACTCATCTAAGGCAAGCATAAGGACGTCGTGCAAAACACTTGACGCAAATATGACTATGCCTTGTCCACCTTTCTTATCAATATGCGTATTAAATGATGCAAGTGGTTGGCTTTGTTGACTTAAGTGCTAATAGGCGATCGCTAAGGTTTCTGTAGGCAGGTCATCACAAAGGATGTTGTCAAGGTGGTGGGAAAGGTTTCTGTGGTCGAGTTGCAACGTAGCATGTTGTCGAGACGGAACAAGGAAGAATGAGGGGAGGCAGTGGCAGACGTTTCTGTAGACGAGTCATCGGGGAAGATGTTGTCGGAGTAGGTACGAGAAAGAGAGAGAGAAAAACGAAAGAGAGGATAAACATTAGGACAAGATGTATGCAGTTAGGAAAAAAGTTGAGCCTCTTTTTTTAATTTAGATTTCCCGCACGGCACAAGACGCACTCTCTCTGGACAAAATGTTATCCATGCATGTCCGCTCTCTTATTAGCTCAGGTATTTCTGGCATCTTCGACGCAGTCCTACTTTGTCTGCTGATTCAAATGTGCTTCTTTTTTAATTACAGTGAGAAACGTAATGTGATCAGTAGAAGCACACATCAGCACGTTGTGCAGAACTCTTAGTACGATGCCTTATATTGATACCTTCCTTTTTACGCATCATGATATGCTGGCGTAAAGTTTATGTGAGCAATTATGTACACGTATCGAATGATGCGAGTCACTGGCTATACATGCACTCTCTCTCTCATTACAAAAATAATACACTTACAGCAGAGCAGATCTTAATGCAGGTCTACTTTTTTGCACAGCACCAACGATTTTAATGAATACTATTAAATTGTAAGTGTAGCTGCAGATGCCACACTTTTAGCATGTCAGTCGAAAATATCAGTCATCTATTGCATAAAGTCTTACCATCAAAGGAACTCTTGTGATCTCTATATTCCTAGTGAAAAGTAAGATTAAAAGAAACGTCCCTTAATAAAAGTATAGCAACCAATTAGGGAGATTTATTATGGTTGCTAGGCAACGATACTTATTGCCAGGAAACAAAAAAAATTGAATTATAAAAAACCATCTAGTAGCTCAAAATTAGTTAAAGAATGCAGTCATCAAAATCTGCAAGCTAATAAGCTTTTAAAATTCTAGAAAACTTAATATTAACAAAAACGTCTATTCTAAGATGAATATTTAAAAGAGAAAGAAGTTATCAAGGATATACGCAGCTTTGGTGAGATTGATAATATATATCTTTACAAAATGTGCTGGCGTGTATGCATGCTTTTTACACATTTGTATGCACGAATGCAGGCCTTTTATGTATTTTTGTGCATATATGCACGCCGTTTTATGCATTTTCGCGCGCTAGTTCCCGCCCTTTACGCCTTTTTTCGTGGGTATGCAGGCTTTTACGCATTATTGCGCGTAAATGCACACTTTTGACGTATTCTTATGCGTGTAAGTACGCTTTTTATGTAATGTAGGCTCGTATATGTACGATTTTTACGCATGGTTGTGCGTAAGCTTGAGCATTTTACATGTTTTTGCACGTGTGATTATAATTACTAAATATTTTTGCGCGCAAATGCACAGCTCATATGCTTTTCTGCATTTGTATATGCTCGGTAAAACCTAATCTAATAATTGTTTTTAGCAATCAAAGAAAATATACAGTCAGCCAAGAGAAATTTATGAATTACAAGCGTAGAAAAGATATACATCAGTGATTTGCAGCAGTATACAGTCAGCGTGAAAGTGTCAGATTAAGACGAGAGTGATTACGAAGTTATATTATCTAGATATCAAAGCCTTTTTTTTTTGCTCTGGCTTTGTATTTAAAGCGCAACCACAGGAACGCTTGCTAAATCATGATGCTATCTAAGTTAATGCTATCCTTACAGCCATATTTAATTAAGTAATAAATGATAGATAAGTACAAGTTACTATATACTCACCTGTTACAAGACAACCCAGCTATCAGACAAATAATTTTAGCGGAATATTTCAACACTATTACATAGCGAATGATTGGGCGATACCTTAATGATATTAAAGAACCAAAGTCAAGATGGCTTAGCTGACAAAAAGTTTATTCGTCTATGAATGTTGACAAGTAAAATGCACTACATGAAAGTTTCTACATATAACTACCAAAAGAAATTTATTATTCAAACGCTTGAGTTATTGTGCATAATGGTGACGAAATCTTGTTTCAGATAAGCGTATTATCAGCACTTTATCCTGTTAGTGTATATGCTTAACGTACCCTTAAATGTATGAAGTGTGTAAAAAAAATTTGATTTTAAGGACATCCATTTTCAAGAAGTGCCAATGAATATATATATTTTCGGAAAGCAAAACAAGGTTTTAATTAATCTTCAAATCATGAAAAACATGGCAAAAAACATCTTGGTTCCCTATATCATGTTACAACGAAAAGGAAAGAGAATGATGCTAATCTTCTCATAATAGGAGATCAATAACTTAATAAGAATGCAGAAGAAGAAGTGATACACAATACAGAGCTATCTCGATAAAAGACTTATCACAAGTTGTAAGAGATCAACTTACAAAATCCAAAGCTGCTCAATACATATGTAATAGATGCTTACATTTCTTTGATACTGCTAGAAACTTAAAAGCATATGATATTGACAGTATTTAAATAATCGAATGTAAAATGCTTTCGTCACCCATGGATTATGCTGACTTTTAGTGTCTGCTTGAGCTCATCAAACGTGATGAACAAGCATATAAATAGCATACAGCTTTCATCATTGGCTACTACGTAAAATATGGCTTTCATGATGGAAAATCAGATTATGGAAACTACTGTCAAAGAAAACCTCTTTCAAGTACGTATGTTTAATAACGTGTCTTAGAAAGATCAAACCAATTGCTTGAAAATTATCAAAATTTACATGAAAATCCATAACCGATAAGAAAGCTGACCAATGATAAAAAAAATTTTTAATGGCCACACAATGTTACTTATGCAAAAAACCATTTGATTAAACTTGTCAGAAAGTTTGGTGATCATTGCCATCTAACAGAGCAGCAAGTATTTGTTTGAGTATACATTGTAATACTTTTCCGTATTATACTAATAAATGGAATATTTCTGTTTTAGCTACCAAGAAGCAGCACATTACGTTTAAATTCTTAACTATCAAGATTAATAGACAATACCAGTAGTTTTTCATAACATAGGTGGATATGACACTTATTTATTCATAAAGTCACTAGCTATGGAATCTAATAGGCCTATAAAGAGCAGCCTGCCGACCAAACAAAGCTATATTTTCTTTAAAAAAGGACTAATAATAGCAAAGTTAGCTTCTGTTTCACAGACTCTTTTTGCTTTATGCCATCATATATGGAAAAACTAGAGTCCGACTTAAAAGATAATACAGTACTTAATAATAAATTTGAACATAACTCGACTAAACTCGTGAAGCTACTAGTGAGAAAAGAAGTATTTCCGTACGACTACACCTCATCCTTCGAACGACTTGAGGGGTAAGAATTTCCTGTTAAGGCAAACTTTTATAGTAGTCTTTATGGATAGAATATTCCAAAAGAAGATAAATCCAATGTTCAAAAAATAGAAGATGTTCTTAGCATGAAGACTCTCAAAGAGTACTCTGACCGTAAGCTTATGACTGATGTACTCCTTATAACTAATGTTGTCGGAAACTTCTGGTAAAGTTTTCTTATGGTTTATGGATGCGATGTTGAAGCATACGGGTATCATGTTGAAATTGTTGAATAATATATACGTGCTTCTTTTATTAAAAGTGGTATTCGACGTGGTATTAGTTAGTGCAGCAGTCAATTTGCCAGGGCTAATAATCCGTACATGAGTGAGGAGTACTACAAAGAAAAGGAGGACAAGTATCTACGTTACTACGACGATAACCATCCGTATAGATAGGCAATGTGTGAGGCATTGCTTAAATGAAACTTCTGCAGGGTTGATAATATTTATTTCAATATTTCTTACGATCAAACCAAGGGCTACATTTTCAAGGTTGACCTCGAATATCAAACGGACATCCACTACTCACACAAGGATCTACTACTAAGTCTAAGACGTCCAGCATCTTCTGACTCTTCAGTGAAGAATTTGCTGACGACCTCAAATAATAAAAAGTGATTTGTAGTTTATTATGGAAGTCTTAAGCAGGCCCTTAAGTATAGTTGGCTCCTAAAAAAGAGTCATAAAATGCTTGCATTCGATTAAAGTAAATGGCGGAGGTCGTATATTGACTGAAACTGTGAGAAGAAAAATAAATTTAAGTCTAGTCTGAAATACTGCTTTTTAAAATCATTCGTAAGGCGGTGTATGGCAGGACCATGAAAAATTAGCGAAAACATGTCGATGCTAGGCTTGTAAAAACGTGGGAAGGTCGGTGTGGCTGTGAAGCAGATATTGCGTAACCATACTCTCATAGCTGTTACATCTTTGATGAAAATCTAGTGGCTGCACAGCTATCACAAAAAAAATCAAAATAGAAAAGCCTCTAGAGATAGAACTTACGCGCTGCCAACCTCTGCCATTGATTCATTTTCATTTCTATTACTACAACATTAAGTTCAAATTTTGTTTCTTTTGTCAAGATGTCTTAGATATTTGATTTTTTTCCATGTTTTTTATTTTAATTACTTTTAATTAATTTTAAATACATTCAATTTTAAATTTACTCACGCTTGACCAGTTTTAGCCAATCACGAAACAAATAAAGAGGCTTAATCACGTGACCCATAACTTGTTCATCTGTAGATAGTGCATGCTCAATTTGGGATTCTTTTTTTTTAATGATTCAAAATCCTCGTTCTTCGAAGCCAGTGACCAATTAAGTGTATGCAATGTCACAGTAAACGTTTAATTCTATTGAAGGCTTTACTCTAAGGCAATCAAATCTCTAAGAGAGGACTACTTTAAGCTCGTGACATTATTAAAATGTTGTGTCAGAATTGATGTTGTCGGATGAGATCAAATATGATCAAATACGAATAAATTTGAATAAAATAAGAATAAATACAATCAAAAAACAATCGAGTAAGATCGAGTCACGATTTAATACGGTCAAATACGATCAAAATATGATCAAAATACGGTCAAAATACAATCAAATACGATTAAATACGATCAAAGTACGAACAAAACTAGATTATATACTTTTAAATACGATTAAAACACGATCGAAATAATATAAAAAACGATCAACAACGAATAAAATACGACAAAAAGAAGGCAAAATATGATTGTATATGAATAAAGTACAACTGTAACCTACTTTTTTGTTTTTACATATTTTTCTTAGAAAAGGGAAAAAAATGTCTTGAAGTTTTACTGTCGATTGACGTATATACCAATGGCTCTCCAGGGTTGTCAGTATAGTTTTACAAAATCACTATTCACCAGAAGAAGTTACTTCATATTGTCATCTTAGGCAGCCAAAATTGTTGTAGAAAAGGCCGATTTTCAATTTAAGCACTATAACTCAGAAGTTGAAATAACTCTACTAATATCTCCAAAACAGAAGTTTTCAGCTGATTCGTCTTACATTTTACTATTTGGTAAAACTATTTTGACAACACTTTAAAGCTGTTGGTATGTACATCATTTGACAATAAAACTTTAAGACATTTTATCCCCCTTTTCTTAGGAATATTTGTCGACAGCAAAAAAAAAGGAATTTAGTTGTACTTCGGCCGTATTTAATCGCACTTTGATCTTATTTGATCAGATTTTGATCGTATTTGATCGTATTCGATAATACTTTGATTGTATCTAATCAGATTTGATCGTCTTTTTATCGTACTTTCATCGAAATCGATCGTATGTGATTGTTTTTTTATCGTATTTTTATCATATTTGATCGGATTTACTCGTATTAAGATCCCGATTAATCGTATTTTGATTGTATTTCGAACAAATAAGATCTTATTATGATCGTACTGAATCTGATCTTATCATGTTTATCCGTATTTAATCGTATTCTGATCGTTTTTTAATTTTTTGCCTTAATAGTAGATTCTGATCCATCGCCCTAATTATATCGCTGGCTTGATATTATTCTATCGTTAAGTTTTGATGACCTTTAAGTAAATATTTTAGTGGAATTAAACGGTAAATGTCACATTGCATATACTTACTTGGTCTCTGGTTTCAAAGAGCCTGAATTTTGAATAGATAGACAGTGCAAATTTCCGATTCAGCACGTACAATCCGCAGAGAACGAAGTGACGGGTCATGTGATTCAGCCTCTTTATTTGTTATCGGATTGGCTAAGATTAGTCTAGCCTGAATAAATTTGAGATCGACTTGTTAAAAGATTGAATAGAGAGTTATTCTGGTATTAAAAATTAAAACTGTATGTAGTAGCAATGAAAAAAAATATAAATCAATAACGAAGGTTGGCAGCAAGTAAAATAGGTGGAATCCCTCTACTCTTTAGAGAACATTTTTTTAGGATATATGTGAGATGTAAACTAAGAAAATGGTAAGTATTTAGCGTATCATAGTGATTCTATGAGCAAACAAGAAGAAAAAATTTTTTTTTTTTTTTTCGAAGTACGGAAAGCTCTAAACTCTTTCTCATCTGTTAGATTTTAGCCATTCTTGATGTATTTCTCGAAAAACTTATATTATTTGAAATATATAAATGATACTTTGTATCAGTAATGAATGACAATTGAGTATTGTTTCACACAGCTTTAAATTCCGTAAACTTATTTTCATAACTAATGTACCGTCTTTGTCATTACATTTAGTCATTAAATTTGAACATGATGGCAAAGGCTCCTAATAAAAAGTAGAAGTAAGTATTCTTAAATGATTATCCGGATAAGCAACAGTCAACTTGCTTTTGACTTGCATAAGCTAAGAAGATGAGACGTGTTCTTTTATTTTAAAAATTCCTTAATTCGTCTAAAACCAGATAACCAAACACTTTTATGAAATGTACATGTTTAGAGATGCCAACGGCAGGGAGACGAGCAGGCGTAGGCAAATAAGCACGTGTGACGCTTAGGTAATATAGAGGCTTCTATTTACTCTTAGCGCACAACGCTTTATATATGTGTCTAGGTCGGGCGCTAAACTAGAAATGAAGATGGCAGCTCAGCTACCTGACCGAGAGAAATCAGGATAATTAAGCTTGTGGAATCAGCTGCTGCTTCCGAAGATAGGCGCCTAAGGGCGCTGCTGCGGGCTTGATTACCACACATGAAGCTTTTTATAAGAATTAATAAATAATAAGGATTTTACATACTCTATCCATCAAGACTCGATCTTTAAGGTGTAGATTTGTTGTCGTCCTTTCGTAATATACTTGACTGCTCTTTCCTCATCAAGTAGTGCTTTCACGGTAAAGTACTTGCTTGACCAGGCATCAGATAGCGTTTATAGTCGTATAAGCTTAAAGTAATCTTTTGCGCTTGTTTGGTACACTGTATGTGAAATAGTTAGCGTACATCTGCTATTTCTTCATAAAAACAATCAATCTAGTCGACAAACCTAAAAGTTGCCTAAACAGTAAGTGTTTTTGTACATTTGCCATCTTTATAGGCTTCTTTTGTTTTATTCTGACAGAAATCATTTGGCTGTGGAGCACTACAAGTTAAACTATCTTTTTTTTTTTTAACTATAGGCAAAACTGATTGTCTACGATATAGTCGGACTTGTCAAACCTATTGCCGTCTCTCTTTATTAAAGTATGCATATCTACGCATTCGATTTCGTAAATAAGGCTGTCAGTGTCTATGTACACAAGCTTTGCATAATCTCCAACACATTTTCTCGTGTTATTATATAAAAGCGATGTACCAAGGACTTTGATAGGTCTAAGCGCACAGTTTAATAGATATAGACTTACGTAGAGTGATCTCTGTTCGTAACGCCTGTACAGCCACTAGATTTTCATCGAAGATGGAACTGCTATGGAAAATTGGTTTAGCAATGTAGGCTTTACAGACATACTGACATTGCCATGTTTTTACAAGCTTAACATCGACACTTTTTCGCTCTTATTTCATAGTCTTGCCATACTTAGCATTATTAAAATGTCAAAAAGAAGTTTTGAAGCCATTTATTTTGACCGTATAAAATAATTATATGCACTTTTTATAGGCGCAAACCATACATAAGGAACTGCCTTAAACTTCTATAATAAATTATGTATCGCTTTTAAGTATCTAAAGTCGTAAGAAACTCCTTTACTCGAGAGCCAGGAGATGCTTAATGTTCTGGACCTAGTGGTTGATCCTTGTATAAATCAGGAATGTCCACTAGATATTTGAGATTAACCACGAGAATGTTGCTCTCAGGGTGATCGTAAAAAACAGTGAAATCGAACCTAGCAAAAGTTACCTGTAGGCAATGCCTGACACATTGCCCCTCGATACAGATAGTTATCATCATAGTAACGGAGACACTTGTCCTTTTTTTCTTTGTCGTACTCGTCACCCATGTACGGATAATTAGCCTTGGCAAATCGACTGCTGCATTACTAAATACCGCCTCGAACGCCACGCTTAATAAAAGAGAGTACATCTCGTTCAACAACTATAACGTGATACCCTTATACTTCAAAATCGCATGACAAGTAATGCGTGAAATTGTGTACTATTGGACGGGATCGACTCCATAAACCTCAAGGCAACTGTCTCAGAAGTTTTCGAAAACATTAGCTAAGAGGAGTACACCAGTCTTTAAGTTGAGGTCAGAGTAGTCTTTGAGAGTTTCTATGCTAAAAACATTCCTTACATCTGGAGTATTTACTTTATCTTCTTTTGGAATATGCTCTTCACTAAGACTACTATAAAAGTTTCTTCAAGCAGAAAATTATCTTCCCTTAAGTAATTTGATAGACGAGGCGTACTCGTATGGTATGACTTCTTTTTTTACTAGTAGTTTTACGAGTTAAGTCGAGTTGTGTTGACATTTAACCTTAATTATTTAATGCTCCTCTAAGGCGGACGTTAGTTTTATCATACATGAGGGCATAAAGTGAAACAAGTCTATAAAACTGAAGTTGCTCTCATTAGTCCTCTTGTCAAAGAAAATATAGTATTTCATGGTCTCTAGGATGATCGTTATCAGCCTATCATATCGTATAGCTAATATCTTTATGAATAAATAAGCGTCATATTTGCTCATGTTATAAAAAACTACTGGTGTTACCCATGTATCATTATAGTCATGATTACAACCTTAATGTGCTGCTTTCTAATATCAAAAACAGAAATATTATATTTATTGGTGATATACGAGAAATTATTACAATTTATATGAAATGAAATAATTACTGTCCTGTCGTATGGTTATGATCTTTAAGTATCGTGTACACATTTAAAATTTTCTTTTTCAGCGTTGGCAAGTTGGTACATTGGTCTTGGATTTTCTTAAAAAATTTACAATTTCTGGGCGAGCACTTTCAGCTCGTTAACAAGCCATGCAGATAAAGTTCTTGCATCAGGTTGTCTTTGACATTAGGTTGCAGATTTGAATTTTTTATCATCAAAGCTGTATTTTGAGTAGTAGCCAATACTAAAGGCTGTATGCTGTTAATATGCTTGTCTATCACTTTTGATGGGCTGAAGCAGATACATAAAGTCAGCATAAGCAATAAGTGGCACTCTGTTCTGATAATTCTTAAACTTGTGATATTTATCTTTTTTCATAGATAACAGTATTTGGCATTCGTTTATTTTGATACAGTGGATTTCATGAGCTTTTAAGTTTTTAGCAGTATCGAGGAAAAAATGTCAGCTGCTTTTGCATTTGTAATAAGCAGCTTTTGGTTTAAAAGCTGATCTCTTACAACTCGTGAGAAGTCTTTAAGCGAGAAAAAGTGAAATTACGTCGGCTCTGTATCGTTTAATACTTCGTCTTTTGCATTATCATCAAGACATTGATCTTATGCTAAGGGAAGATTAGCATTTTTGTCTTTCTGGCTTGGTCGAACATGACATGGGAAAGCTAGATATTTCTTGACACATTTCTGCAGGATGTTAAGATATATTCAAATCTACTTCTGGTTTTTATAAGCACGTATCTCCGTTAAAGTTAGTAAAAAATCGATGCCCTTAAAATTGAACTCATCTCGAAACGTCACATCCTTGAGTACACGTTCGGCATGTTCACCAACAGGATAAAGTGCTGATAAGACAGTCCAATTAAACACATGTTGTCACCCTTTCGCACATCAATCTAATCTTTTTTATCATACATCTATTTTGTTAGTGCTGTATGGAAACTTCTATGTAGTGGATTTTACTCGTTTGTACTCCTAGTCGAGATCACTATTGATTAGAGAGACCATCCTGACTCTCGTTCTAGAAATTTTCCAAGGTCTTGCACGTTTTTTAGTTGTGTAAAATTTTGAAACTATTCCTGCAAATCAATCATCTGAGAGATAGTTTGATTTCAAGCGAAAAAGTAAATACTTACTTGCACATATTCATACTTTTCCACATTATTAAAGATAGCTGTATGCTTAGCATTAACTTTGAGCATATGATTATTTAGCAACGATTTGTTCATTTGTGCTTCAAAAACAGACCTAGCGTCGAAAAGAAAGGCTTCTATGTATAGATGAGCAAAGTTTGTAATCAGTCTCAATCCGGCATTTAAACGCCGACTGTATACTACTTTAAATTACTGCATGCTGTATATCTTTTCCGAGTTTATGATTCTGGAACTGCTTGTATTCAATTTTATGGTGTCCTAAGATTTTCTAATATCTTTTTTTCTTCGCACGACTAAATTTCTGTATAGTGACAAGAGCGTTAAGTGACTGTATTTTTGACTCAGCTAAATAGGTCCTCTTCTAAAAATCATTCTTCTATACAGCAGGCGTATATCCTACATTTTGCTGTAAAATATTTGCTGTGCTAACGTAATACTTGCAGAGCCAGATCTTACACGTATAGATGACTGCTAAAAACAATTATTAAATTAAGTCCTACCATGCATACACACGCGCAAACAGGCAAAACGGTATGCATTAACGCATCAAAATTACCGGACCTGTGTATATCCTTTAGAACTTCTTCCTCCATTAAAGATCCCGCCTAGGATGAACGATCTTGCTCTTAATGTTAAGTTTCTTGAAATCTCCAGAGCTTCTTAGTTGGCAGGAGCTTTTGATGACTGCATTTGTCTACTGATTTCTAGCAACTAAATGATTTTTGAAGTTATACTTCTATAGGAACGTTATGCAGAGGAGTTAGTCAATAATTACAAGATTCTCTTCCTCTTTAAAGGGTGAAAAAAGTGGATGATTGGAGTTCGTAACCGGAAGTAAATGCCTAGTTAGAAGTTAAATAGAATTTCTATTCTTTTTAATTCTTAAAAATGTGCGACGTAAGTGAATTTTAATTGAGAAAAAAAATAATATATTTTACACAAGATTCGACCTCACGACCATTTGCGCGTAAGCCCAGAACCGTAACAATTTAGCTGCAAGCTACCTCTTTTAGGCAATGACTTTTACTGCCTTATATCGTGTAGTTTGAAGCTTACTTTAATTAGAATTTTTATTCACTGTTTAATAAATGATTCGTTTTTTAAAATTTCATTTTTCTATACAATAATAATAAATTATCTATTTAATAAAAAATTTTTTTACGGATCTTTAAAAGGAAAGTTTGACATTATTTTACTGTAAGTACAGGCATTTCAAAACAAATCGAGCCATACACTTTTCTCATTATTAGTTGATTCATACCAGGTTCTGTCGATGAATAATTTTATTTTTATTACGTCTCATCCTTTCAAAATTTTTCAAGTTAAGCAACACAAGTGGATCGATGACCCCTCTAGTCTCACCGTTCGTCTTAAGATTCCACAACATATATATGTTTATAGTCAATGCATAGTGTATTATGTATACCGGGCGCCTAGTGTGTTTGTGGGTAAGTATGACAGACGGGTGAAATATAGATGTCTGTGTAAATAGGTGTAAGTGTGCGCTCATGTGTGTGTAATACACACATGCATCTAAAGACTTCTTATTATATTTACTTAAATACAGTAAAATATAACAAAAATTTTTTGCATGCTTAGCAGATCAATGCAGATACCCATTATTTCTTTAGCGGGTTTCTTATTTCGAGTTAATCTTAACGATTTAATAGTAAGCAACAGTAAGAAACTAATTCTTACAGATGGTTTTTAAAAGAAAAAAAAGCTATTGCAGAGCATACCTAGAGAGGTGTCGGTTAAGGAAAAAACTTTTTCCTACCTCGGGCCTATTTAGAGCTCTGGTACACCGAGGGTATAACAAAAATCATTCATCACCTTTTTGTAAAGGATTTTTAACGAAGCTCTATACGTTTTTTGCCTACAGGTGGTGTCTTAAACCATCGAGCTCACGAATTAGAGTCTTTCCACTCACGTCCTGAAACTACTTTTTCTCAATTTCCAGTGTCTTAAATAAATCCATAGTATGCTAACAAAATCAGGGCAAGAATACACAAAAAATTTTTTTCGTTATGTGCCCAAATTACCTAGAAATATTTGAAAATACGCAATATCCTAAACATGAAGCCATGTAGGCCAAATAAAATCATTTTTACAGGGGTCCTGAGGGGTAAAAAAACATATAGTCGGACGAATAATGTGGTTTTAGTCGAAGTTACGCCATGACCTTTATTTTCCTAGTTTTAGATATGTCTTGGTCAAAAAGTGGTAAAAAAAATTTCTAAAACAAATGACAACACGCTTGAGAAGGTTTGGGAGTACCCTCCAGCGATGCTAGGAACTGAAAGTCCTCCCGGCCCGCCCAGCTTGGCCTCCTTTACCGCGCACTCCCAATTGCGACTGACGATTTTAATATTTTGCTTACATGTAGCATTGGCATTGTTTAAAATACACTATAACATGACTTGCAATTCAACTAACTGAATCTTAAAACAATACTTCATACGTAGGTATAGTTATTCTAAATTTCTTTGTATTTTACAAAAATATTTGTCCATGTAGAAGACAAATCAAGGTTACATGCAATAAGAGCCTATATTATTATACTCCTTTTCATCCGTATAATTCTTTTCAATATAACCAATAACAAATATTAAAAATATGCACATAAGCTCTACGTATTCCAGGCTGTCAAGAAATATTAATATGATTGTGATCTCTAAATATTATTAGTAGTCTCAAACCTCTTTAAGAGATGAATAAAATTGCACTTAAATCATTTAAAAATTTGTATCTTAGCCTAACCTTTAAAAACCAGAAAATACGCTATATTTCGACGAATAAGCAAGATGCGTTGAAAATAACAAACTTTTACAATGCAATGCACATATGCATACGTTATTTAGAAATTACTTTTATTTAGTTTAGAAACGACATAAAGTTGATAAGTTGCTTTCGTTTCTGAATAAATTTATTGCATCCAATGTATAGTTTTTTAGTATGGCATGCTATTTACGCCCACGACCTTTATCTCGTATCCATTACTAAATCACTCTCGCTCTCTCTTTTAATACATTTGCAATCATCTTATAACTCTCGGAGTTCCCACTTCTGCTATGTCTCGCTCGAGATGCACTAAGTTTTTTTTCTCTATTTATAAATAACATAACGGTTTTAATTAGGCTACAATCACTGGATTAAGGGTCTAGCCCTTTACCGTACAACTTTGCACAAGCAATCTACACGTGATGCAGCCACTATATGTATAGTTATAGTGAGATACGGTGTATAGCGCTTGTGTAGAGTTGTCGCATGTAGGACTGGCCCTTGCGTGTTTGTAACATATTTTATCAAAAATATACTAATCATATATTTTATAAGATTGAAATACCGTTTATTATTAAAACTGGTTGTTAAATGTTATCTTAGCCTTATTTTTGATGTATATCATATTGTGAGTATTCCATACACCACTAAAAATAAGTGTGTGAGCATATGTAGCAGGTGCATTTAAAGCATTTGCTCCATCTTTTTCTGAAAACGCTCTCCACTAAGACTACTATAAAATTTTGTCTTAGCAGGAAATTCTCACCCCTTCAGTAGTTTTAGGGACGAGGCGAACTCGTAGTGTAATACTTTTTTTTCTCACTAGTAGTTTAACGTGTTCAATCATGTTAGGTTGATCTAAAAAGTCCTATTTGACAAAAGAATAGAAGTAGCTCTTCATGGTCTACAGAATGATCGTTATTGGCCTATAAGATTCCATGGCTAACAACTTCATAAATGAATAAGTGACGTATCTAGTTAAGTTATGGAAAGCTTCTGGCATTGTTTATGGATCTTAATAGTTAAGATTGCAACTGTAATGTGCTGCTTTACGATAGCAAAAACATAAATATTCTATTTATTAGTATTATGTGAGAAAGTATTACAATTTATACTAAAAGAAATACATACTGTCCTGTCAGATAGCAATGATTGCCTACTATCTGGTAGGTTTAGTTAAACTATTTCTTGCAAGAGTATCATTGTATACTCCTTCTAAAACTTACTTTTTAAGTGTTAATAAATAAGTTTATTGGTCTTGAATTTTCGTGAAAAATTTCCATTTCTCAGCAAGTCCTTTAATCTCGTCAACAAACTATTTAGTTAAAGTTCTTGCATTAGGTTTTTTTTAAGGAAGATAACATACTTGAATTCTTGTTATCAAAGCTGTATTTTAAGTAGTAGCCAATACTAAAGGCTGTATGCTGTTAAAATGCTTGTTTACCACCTTTGATGTGCTCAAGCAGACACGCAATGTCAGCATAAGCAATAAATGACACACAATCTTCATGTTTATTATTCTTAAACTAACAATATTTATTTTTTACCATCGGTAACATTATTTTAAATTCGTTTATTTTGATACACTCGATCTTATGTGCTTTCAAGTCTATAGCAGTATCGAAGAAATGTAAGCCTCTATCGCATATGCAATGAGCAGCTTAAGGTTTTGTAAGCTAATCCCTTACAACTGGTGATAAATCTTTGATCGAGACGAAGTAAAATCAAGATGGCTCTGTATCGTGTATGACTTCGTCGTCTGCATTATTATCAAGATAATAATCTTGCAATAAGAGAAAATGAGCATCTTTCTTTTTCCTATTCGGTCTTACATGATATAGGCAAGCAAGCTGTTTCTTGCTATGTTTCTTTAGGATATTAAGATTTATTGAAACCTTTTTCTAGTTTTTGGAAGCAAGTATCTTCGATGGCATTCCTAGAAAATTTAAGCCCTTTGAATAAAATTTATTAAAAACGTCACATATTTTAGGACACGTCCAGTATGTACACTAACAGCTTAAAGTGCTTATAATACACTCCACTGAAAACTCATGTTGGCACCATTTTGCACATAAGCAGAAGCTTTTTTATCATAAATTTATTTTGGTAAAGCTATACAGAAAATTTTATGTAGTGGATTTTACTATTTTATATTCATAGTCAAGTTCACTATTTATTAGATAAACCATCCTGACTCTCGTTCTTGAAATTTTTCAAGGTCTTGCACGATTTTAAGCTGTATAAAACTGTTCAATTATTTTCACAAACCAATTATCTAATAAATAGGCTGATTTCTAGCGTGTTAGTATACAGTTACTTGTACTTATTTATCATATCATACTTTATTGAATATAGCGGTAAGGTTAGCATAACCTTTTGTAGCATCAGGATTTAGCAAAGTTCTCTTAATTGCGCTTTTAAAACAGAGACAGCATCAAAGAATAAGGCTTCTATATATAGATAAGCTAAGTTCGTTATCACTCTTGTTTCAATCCAGCACTTAAACGCTGACTGTAAACTACTCCAAATTACTGCTTACTGTATATCTTCTCAACGTTTACGATTCTTGAATTGCTTATAAGCACTCTAAAGGTGGCTTAAAATATTTTAATATTTTTGTTTCTCTGCTTGACTAAATTCTTGTATAGGGACGAAAACGTTGACTTACTGTATTTCTTATTCAGCTAAATAGTTCTACTTCTTAATATCATTCTTCTTTGCAGCAGAAATATATCCTACATTTTGCTGTAAAATGTTTGCTGTGTTCACATAATTGTTGCTGAGCTGGTTTTCCCACGTATCTATGATTGCTGAAAAAAATTATCAAATCAAGGCTAATTACGCATACACACGCGCAAAAACGCGTAAAAGTCATGCATCCGCGCGCGTAAGGGTTTAAAAGTCATAATTTTATCTGCAAAAAGGTGTGAAAGGCGTGCATGTAAGCTAAAAATGCGTAAAAATTGTACATACCTGCGTTAGAAAGACGTAAAAATAGTACATACACGCGTAACTATACGTAAAAAGTATGCATTCACGCGCAAAGATGCAGAAAAGGCACGTATACTCAAGCAAAAAGACGTAAAAGGCGTAAATTAACGCACAAAAATGCGTAGAAGGCCGTGCATGTATGCACAAAAAGGAGTAAAAATCATGCATTCGCGTATCAATCTTAATGAAATAGCAAATATCCTTGTGAACTTCTTCCTCCATGAAAGATCTATCTCAGGATGAACAATCTTGCTAAATGTTAACGCTTTTTTAATCTCAAGGGCTTCTTAGTTGGCAAGAGCTTTTCATGACTGCATTTATCTACTGATATTAAGCTACTTGATGATTTTTGAAGTTATACTTTGATAGGCACGCTATGCAAAGAAGTAAATCGATGAGTTAAAGATTCTCTCTCTCTTTGAAATGTGTAACGAAAGTGAATAATTTGAGCTCGTAACTGGAAGTAAATTCCTAACCTTTTTTTTCTTTTTTCTAAAATGTGTGACAAAAGTAAATTTTGATTAGAAAAAAAAGAAAAAAAAACAATTCTACCTGAGATTCGAACTCACGAACTTTTGCGCGCAAGCCGAGTACCGTACCTATCAAACTACAAACTATCTTTTTGAGGCTATATTTTTCACTGCCTTTTATAGTGTGGCTAGTAGGATATAATAATTAAACTTTACATTCACAGTTAACTGACTAATTCGTTTTTTAATAATTGATTTTTCATATAAATTCATGATAAATTATTTACATAATTTTGTAATTTTTTTTAAAGTTTAAAAGTTAAGTTTGATATTATTGTACCGTCCTTACAGGCATTGAAAAAAAAATTGTAGTCAAAATCATTTTCTAATAATTAGTCAATGTATGCGAGGTTCTATGCATGAATTTTTTTTGCGTCTTATTCTCTCAAAATTTTTAAAGTTAAGCAACAAAAATTGATCGATGGCCGCTTTAGTCCGATCATTTGTCTTGAGATTCTACCACATATTTACTTATATAGTCAATACATAGTGTATGATGTATATTGTGTGCTCAGTGTGTTCGTGGGTTCGTATGTACATACGTGTACACTATGGATGCCTGTGTACATGTAAGTGAGTGTGCACTCATGTGTGTAATACACAGATGAATCTTGGAACTTGTTATCACATTTACTTGAATACAGTAAATAGTATGTAAAATATTTCTGCATGCTTAGCAAACCAATGCAGGTGCCTATTATGTATTTAACGTGTTGCTCTTGAGACTAAATCTTAGACTATTTAAAATCAAGATACATCAACAATAATAGTTTTTATGGGTTTTTTTACGGAAAAAAATAATTATTGCAGAGCATATTTAGAGAGGTGTTGGTTAATGTAAAAAGATTTCCTACCTCAGGTGTTTTTGGAACCCTTGTCCACCGTTAGTAGCCAAAAAAGCATTCGTAAATTTATTATAAAGTCTCTTTTACGAACCGCTATATGTTTCTCGCTTATAAGTAGTGCATTATACGATTAAATTTGCAAACTATAGCCTTTATAATTGCGTACGAAAACTGTTATTTCTTAATTTCCAGTTTTTTGGATATATCTATAGCATGTTAAGAACATTATGACAAGTATACACAAATTATTTCGGTCTTGTGCGCACATAACCTTGAAATATTTAAAAATACGCAATATCTTAAACTGAAAGCCAGATAGGCAAAAATAACCATTTTTATGGTGTTTTATAGGGTAAAACACATTAAGTCGCACAAATAGAGTGGTTTTAGTCGACGCTCCACCACAACCTCCATTTTTCTAATTTTGGGTATGACTCAATAGAAAAGTAGTAAAAAAAATTTCAAAAAAGAATTGCAACATGCTTAACATGCAATTCAAAATGCATACAAATCATTCTAAACAAATTTTATGACAGCGCAACCTTTAAAACACAGAAAATACGCTATATTTTAGCGAGTAAGCAAGATAGGTCGAAAATAACAAATTTTTACAAATTATATGCATACGTTACTTAGAAAATATTTTCAATATGGTTTAGAAACAACATAAAGTTTTTAAGTTTCTTTTGTTTTAGAATAAATTGATTGCATATAATGTATAGTTTTTTTAAACGTCATGCTATTTGCATCTCGTATCTATCACTAACTCACTTTCGTTCTCTCTTTTAATTCATTTGTAAAGATTTTATAACTCTTGGAGCTCGCACTTCTGATATGTACCACACAAGACGCACTTAGTTTTTTTCTTTATTAATAAATAATTTAACTTTTATAGTAAAGCTGCCTTTCCCGGGGCAAGGGTCTAGTCCTTCACGGTACAACTTTGCACAAGCAATCTACACCAGATGCCGCCACTATTTGTAGTTATAGAGATATAGGCTGTAGAGTGTTCGTGTAGAGTTGTCACGTGTAGGACTGGACCCTTGCGTGTTTGTAACATATTTTATTAAAAATATACTAATAATCTTTTTTATATGATTAAATATATATTTATTATGAAAACTGGGTATTCAATAATTTCCAAGCCTTTTTTTTTGTATATATTATATTATTAGTGTTCTTTACGCGACTAAGAATTAGTGTGAGAGCGTATGTAGCAGGTGCGAGAGTGACATGGGAGATGTTATCAGCGATTAAAGTTGTTTTAAAATAATCAGAAAATTTTATAAAATTTGTCAGTCTCTTACTAGTCAGCATGGCCGCACGTTGTACCAACACTAGATTAACGAATATTCTTATTCTTACGATCATTGCATACCTTAGATTAGTCCAATGGGGGTATTAAAAAAAAATTTTTTGTAACAGCTAAATTTACATTTATATTTCTTCGCAAAAAAAGTACACGTTCACAGTTTGGTGCTAATACACTGTTCATTGATTTATTGTGCAGCTTCTTCTATTTCCTGGCATTACTTATTATTGCCTGGCAACTTTAATGGAGCTTTCTGATTGGTTTCTATGATTCTCTTTGGAGACCACCCCCTTAGCTGACTTTGTGATACGATTTTTGAAATGACAAAAGTTTTTTCGATAGGGAGACTTCATGCAATCAATGACTGCACTTTTTGACTGACTTGCTAAATCTGTGGCATTTGCAGCTACACTTACAATTTAACAGTATTTATTAATATTAACGGTGCCGTGCAAAAAAGTTTGATTGCATTGGCATTTGCTCCGCTTTAAGTTTATAGTCTGAGTAATAAGAAAGCGAGCGCTTGTATAGCCAGCGACTTGCATCATTTGATACGTGGACAGATCAGCTAGTATTAACTTACCGCCAGCATATTATGATGGGTAAGATGGGAGTCATGAATAATAAGCATCGTCCTGAGGGTTCTACACAATGTGCTGATGCTTGCCTCTGGTGATCATATTACATTTTTTGCTATGGTTAAAAATACATTCGAGTAAGCAGAAAGATAAGGACTGCGTCTTAAATTTTCGCAATACCTGCGCTTATAGGAGATCGGGTGGATCATATTACGTCTAGAGAGATTGCATTTAAAGCAGTACGGTGGATTAAAGTCAAAAAACGATGCGCAACTCTTTTAATAACTACATGCATCTCGTTGTAATATTCACTTATTGTTACACTCTCTCTCTCTCTGCTTCTCTCTTTCATTATTGACGACCTTGACAACATCCTACTTGATGACTTAACTACAGAAACTATTGCCACCGCCCCCCCATTTTCTCTTGTTCCGCGTCGACAACATGCTCGTTGGTGACTTGTCCACAGAATCCTTTGCCACAGCCTCTAAGCACTTAAGTCGACAAGGCCTGCGACTCAAATCATTCAATATCTGTATTATTAAGAAAGACGGACCAGACATAGTGTTGCGAGCGTGCGTATAGACAGTGACTCGCATTACTTTATACGCGTATAGATCTAATAATATAAACCTTACACTGGAACATTATATTACGTAGAAAAAGAGGTACTAGCATCGTGATACAGGTGCCGAGCGTTGTACAAAATACGCTGATGCTTGCTTATGCAAATTAGATCTCTCGCTCCGATTAAAATCAAAATTCGATCGAGTAAGCAGGCATAGAAGGACCGATTTAAGGATTAAAGGAATGTCAGCGCTGCTTAGAAAGCGGATCATGACTCGTTGGGGGAGTGCGTTTTAAGCGGTACTAGGTATTAGATTCCATGCGGCTGCGCCACAATTTTCCTACTTACACACATTTCCTTCTAATATTCACTCTCTCTATGTTCTTTTTTTTTTACCTTACCTGCATGGACAATATTCTTTGCGCTGACCTGTTCACAGAAACCCTTGCCACCGCCTTTTAGCACTTCAGTCTACAAAACCAGTGACTCTCATCATTTAATGCGCGTATTGAGAGAGCAGTTGTATTAGGCATGGCATTAGGCCCAGTAACTTGCGTCGAGTGGTTTACGCAACGCACTTATGCTTTCCTTAGATGACTGTAAAAAAGTGATACATTCAAAAGAGCAAGCGCATATGCATCATATTTCTGAATATAAGAAGGGCTTCTTGGGAGTATTTATTTATGATCAAACAGCTGTGTCAAGAAATGTTTTGTACCTCGGACTTTACGTACGTAGGTAGGGCTGAGATGATTGCTCCGCCCATAATGTAACTCGGCTAGTTATCTTTAGATCGCATTATCGGAGATCTAGAGGGATTCAGCACTAGAATTCGTTTTATTATAGGTACGTCACAACGGTACTAATCTTGCACATTGATTCGGCAGCTGGATGTAAGGCTGCTTAAGGCAAAAGTTGGGTCGATGTGAGCGAGGATTCACTCGTCATATAGTACGAGGCTTAGCACAGTGGATAGTTCTGCTTTATTCACAGTTGATATTGTCGATCCGGTATGGTTGGATTATTACCCAGTAGAGTAGGGATCATGGATAATCCATCACTAATAGAGGAGATCTAAGTAGAAGCTTGTGCTATAGTACGCGGAAGCTTGATTGCCGGGTAGGGAAAATGTGGATGAATCAGCGGCTGCCGGAAAACGGTCCCAGAAGCCCTACAGCTACAATATTTGTAAAAGCCATAAGAATAAAACAAGAGCGCTTATGCTTTACTATAAAGTAACAATCAGGAAATAACACGTAGAAAAAAAATTAGAGGAAAATCAGTATTCTCCTGAAACACACATGTTTTATTTTCTTGATCGTTATCTTCTGCAAGAAAGACATTTTGTCGTCATCAGATTTATCACAATCGTTTAATAATGTGCTTGTTACACGTACAAGTTTTAAGAAGATCTTGAAAGGTATGGTAACAATTAGTAGGAAAAACGAGCTCTTCCAACTGATTAAAGTGTATGTGAAAATTAGTTAGCGTGTTGTGAAATGGCGCAGTGAATGATTTCTAACATTTATTTGAAAATATCTAAAAAAAAGTGCGATAAAGTAATAATGTGTCTCTTTCTACAGACAACATAATAATGACGCAGTCTGGAAAACAACAAAGATGTAAGTCCTCCTTTTTCAAGCTTATTATAGATCAGGTATGTTAATACGAGTGTACTAAAAATTAATATCATGAAGTAAAAACTGTCTAAGAGTAAGGTATAAAGAGATATTTAATGTATTTTAGTACTTATATATTAATAGGTTTCTGTAAAAAACAATAGGCTTATGCCTTAATCCAAGACTATACCGCAGACATTGAAAAAAGCCTAGCTGACTTAATACCAAAGATCAAAAATACCGGAAAAAATACGTTCAATAATGCTGCGTATTATAATTTTATGCATGTATCAGGGAGTTAGAAATACTTCACTAAAATATTTATGATTTATAACTAATTATCTACTAGTACTTACAGAAACACCTAATTTGCAACGCATCCCACGTGACCATCAACATCAACATCGACAGTGGTCCGATTTAGTAGTATATTAATGACAAGCCTTACAAGTAAGGGGCAGAAAAAAGATCTGCGATAAAATAGTACATTGTGCAACTAGTGGGGTATAGTTGCGTACTGCGCACACGGGTGCCACTAGCGCCCAAGTGAGCAACAACGCAACTACACCACACCAGTTGCACAAACTATTTTTCATCACAAGTGCAAGTAATATGCACTATCCGTAGTGTATTCGTTGAGGTTAGATGAGGGAAGTAGTGAGGGTGGTGAGTGGGGCGGAGCTAGCGGGGGAGGTTCGGGGGGGCGCAGCCCCGCTACCAAAAAAAAAAGAAATTGATCAATCAAAAGAAAACAAGATAATTTTAGTGATCATGGATAAAAAAGTGAAGATCACAGTTAATTAAAAAAAAAATTTTTGCAAGTAAAAAAAAAATACAATTATTACTAAGAATCAACCTCACTTCCATTAATAATTAGGAACTTTTATTTAGGGCACTTTTTACTTACTTGTTGTACTTGTACACTATACAAAGCAATCTTGTTTACATCCGACAGACACTGTAGGTAACTTATTTTGATATTCTTACAATATGCTGGGATCACGCGAGAGGGTGTTTGGGACGCCACCATAAATAGGCCAGTCTCGTTGTTCGAACGCATGAGTGCGTTTTTTTTTCATAAAAACACGGGGAAGCGTGCGTTATTTTCATGTAAACACAGAGGAGCGTGCGTCATTTGTACTAACACACGGAGAACCGTGCGATAGCACTATAACGCACGCTCTCCTGGTGGCGTGCGCAATAAGTCACTATGCACACGCAAAAGCGTTGCGATATAGGGCATATTACGTGCATGCGTGATGAAAAAAATCGTTAAACTTTTCCTACGACATTATTTAACAACAATTTTTGCATGTTTTGTAATAATTATTTATAGCAATGGTCGAAAATTTGTTTTGGGATTCATGTATGATGCATGTTGTATATTGTTAAATTCATCGGTATTGTGTCTTTTAAAGGTACCAAGATAAAAGATCCTTTTTAAAACTAATTTTTTTTAAATTCGCAATTTCTTTTTAATTATAAAACGTCCTTTCGTCTGGACACACTTGCGATTGTTGTGTGATTGAAATAGTCGACATACTTGGTCTGGGAATCAAGCACTAACAAAAATTTTCAGTGTCTGTTTGCTTATTGTACCAATTATTTTTAAAATTTTTAGAACTGTAGGTCAATATATTTATCAATATGAAAACTATTGCTTATTACAAAAGTCAAGTGAAATTCATCCACTTCACTCGAAAAACTTTGGTTCCACTACTCGAAATTGTTTGCTGTAGTATCTTGTAGTGATGACTATATTAAAGTCCGGTGTTTGCTTCGCTTAATATCAAACGTAATAGGCCGTGTATTAGAATGGACAATAAATCTTGACAAGCGCACAAAGATTTTTACTAAGTGACTCGTCCAACTAGACACAAGTATATTGTCTAGTAAATTTTAAGAGCAAAATTCAGTTAATAAGTCTACGGGCGGCTGACATTTATAGCTTGATTACTGTGAAAAGATGAAATGTTTATTTTCTAAAATTTAAACAATAATATGATCATGAAATTTTTTGTTTAAATAGCAGTACTAAATTTTGTACTAAAAGATATTCTTCTAAAAGTAAGTGTTTTTGCGGTTATCAAACGATCTAAGAAAGATGATAACAAAAATGTTAGATTATACGAATGATGCTTGTAGCATTAAAATGAAAAATAACCCCATCGACGAGTGATCTGAGGAAAAGGACAAAAAGAACGTCAAATAATAAGATAAGTTCTTGTTTATTCAAAATAAAAAACAGCTCTGTCAAAGAGCTATCAAAATATAGGCATTTGGCAGCAAAATCAAATTATGAAGTTAAGGAAAAAGAATCTACTGAGGCATAACGGTGCATTGGATTGATCCAATAAATATGCAGCGAGAATGTGCGATACTAGCATGCAAAAGAGTAAAAAGGAGGCACACGTACCGTCTCATCAAATGAAAAATCCAAAATGTTTCACTAGAATTTCATGTACAAAATATTGTGGATTAGGCAACAACAAACAATGCCCTAAACTTTGGAACAGCCTTTAGTATTGATGGCTAAAAAAGAAGAGGAAAGTAAGAGGAGAAAAAAAAATAAAAAGGATGTCGTGGCAGCATGCGACTTGACAGATATATTATATGCTTGCTACAATACCAGTTGTTTTATCATTCTACTCTACTATCATGTGCCTAAAGTAAATCAATTAAAGTTGCATTATTTGACGCTGGATTGGCCGTAAAATCTGATTCTTATAAACTAATAGGCTGCAGAACATCCTTAAAGTATCTTACCATGTGAAGGTAATACCATAGTTCTATGCCTAGTGCGGATTAAATATGGTTTATTAAAACAATATATTTTATAGGTGCTAATTACTCTCACTGAAACTCATATTTCGGTATTCGTCACAAATATTTTTTTAGTTCACTTATATTATGACTGCAATTCAATGTTCCTAAATACATTTCACTAATTTTTTAGACGATTTTTCCAGCAGCGTGGGTGAATAAGATTTAGCAGGGTGAAGCTGGAATAATATAGGGCTGTTCAACACCTGTATGTGCATCACCTAATCAAAAATTAGAGACCCTTGAATCACAGAAATTTTTGAACTGTAAACCTCTCGCTTTGAACATTGTACACAAGTAGGTAGCCTATGAGGGTTCTGGATTACTTATTCGGCAGTCCTACTAGTTCCGGATTCCCCTTACATGGCAGCGAGGCCTCCTCGTACTAAAGCACAAGCTCCCACTCAGGTTTTTCCTACTTGTGCTGGATTAGCTACGATCCTTACTGCACTGGCTTCAGCCCTACTCATTATAATAAGCGGTATTATCGACCGAGATCAACCTTGTGCTATTAGACGAGCAAACACTTACTTCAGCCTGAAGCTGCCCTCTGCCTGCTTAATCTGACTGCCTTACTCTGAATCCCCATGCCATCACATGTATGATTGAGCCAGTGCCATAGCACGAGCTCTCTTCTGATCCCTGAGTGTGCGATCTAAATGTCAGTAGCTTAGTTACATTATCGGCCAAGCAGTAGTCTCTGCCCTGCCCACATGTGTGAAGTCCAAGAACCAAATATTTATTGATACAGCTGTATAATTATCATTAAGTAAATTTAAGACGTACTCTTTATTCCTTAAAATATGATGCACTTGCTCTCTCCGGCGTATTACTTTTAACGCTAGCCTACTTATCTGAGGCAAGCGTAAGCACGTTCTGTACAACGCTTGGTGCAAGTAATACTATGCCTGGTCCGTCTTATCAATCCTCGTATTAGATGATGCTGGCTTTGTAGATTTAAGTGCTGAGAGGTTGTGGCAACGGCTTCTACATCATAGCTCAGGATGTTGACAAGGCGGGCAAGAGAGAGAGAGAGAGAGAGAGAGAGAGAGAGAGAGAGAGAGAGAGAGAGAGAGAGTAGGAATATTAGGACGGGTTGTATGTGCTTGGACACAGCGCAAATCTTATCGACTCCGATCTCCTGTACTGTTCGAGACGCACTTCCCCTAGACAAAACATGAGCCGCTTTTTTATCAGCATACGTAATTTTTGCAACTTTGATGCAGTATTTCTATGCCTGATAACTCGATCGTGTTTATTTGATCTAAAGCGGAAGATATGCTTTGCAGAGGCAAGCATCAGCGGGCTGTGTACAACGCTCGGCATGAGTGACACGATGCCTTATATTCGAACCACCTCTCTTACATATAGCATATCAACGGAAGGTTCATACTAGCGGATGTAAACGCGTATTAAATGATGCGAGACACTGGCTATATGCGCGCTAGCTCTCTTATTACGAGATTCATAGACTTAAAGCTAAGCAGGTCCAAATGCTGGCCTACTCTTTTACACAGCACCGTACATATCGATGAAGACTGTTGAATGGTAAGTGTAGTGGCAAATGCCTCAGTTGTAGCAAGTGCGTTGACGAGTGCAGTCCAGTGCATAAATTGTTACCATAATAATAACTCTTTTGATCTCTAGAATTCTAGCAAAAAGTCAGCACCAAGGAACGTCTATTAAGAGAATAATAGCAACTAATTAGATAGCTTTATTATGGTTGCTAGGCAACGATATTAATAGCTAGGAGGTGAAAAAAGCAGCGAGATTAAAATAAACTCATTTAGTTACTATAAATCAGTCAACAAGTGCAGTCATCTAGTTAATATAATTTTACTATTAAAGAAACTCTTGTGATCTCTAGAATCCTAGCAAACAATGCCATAAGCAAGGAACATCTCTTAAGAGAATTATAGCAACCAATCAGAAAGCATAATTACGGTTGCTAGGTAATCATAGTACAAGGAATGTGACAAAGAGAGCTGCGTAATGAAAATAAAATCGATTCATTGTTATATGTCAGTCGACGAGTGCAGTCATCAGAATCTTCTTCCGACAAAAAAGATCTAGCACCTACTAACACTCGTGTAAAGAAGCTGCTGACGACGAGGCGTTCTTATTCAACCGAAAAAATATTTGCCGACTAATCAAAGTCACGAACTATTTTTTTTTCCGACATAAGTTTTGTAGAAAACATGATATGTCAAAGAGTAATTGCACAGAATAATTTTTTTGCCGAATTACAAATTAAAATTTTCGGCAAAACGTTTTTCGGTAAAATGCATTCGGCAAACTTAATTTTTGGCAAGGATTCATGTCGGAAAAATATATTCTAGTGGATTACATAATTTGTCATATGTACGCTGATACGAAATGAAATAAATGATGCTGCAATAATGTGTATAGACGCATAATTGAGTAATAGATGCGTACAAAACACAAGATGCGCAATTTCCGTTACAATAGTGGAAAAGAAAGGTATTTAAAAATCGTTAGAAGTATTATGGATAAGGGGTGAGGAAAATAGAGCAGCCTGCGAAATTAGCATACTGCTTACTATAAGTTAATAGATAATTTACAATAAACTATAACAAGTCAATAGGTAAGCAAGTGAGGTAAAATCCCTATTAATGACCTTTTTTAAAAAAAAAAATTTAACTCGTTCCGCTTTTACGGAAATACAAAATGGCCACATTATCTTAGAGCCATCTAATAGACACTGCAAGTGCATGCTTAAAGCATAGGGTTATTTTGAAAACACGGAGAGACTAATTTGTTACAATAAACATAATTTACCTATCAATATACCCATTCAATTCATTAAAATAATATATTAATAGAACATATCACGTTTACAGTGAAAAAATTGGTCACTCAGTATACTTCATAGAAAACATGGATAAAAGTTGGAAAAATTACTATATGCGCTACACAATCTTTTACTTTTAGTGTCATAGGTGAATTAATTATAGCTTCTTTACAATTTTTTTTTTTTTCTTTCGTGTTCCACGCCTCTGTTTGATCTAATTAGCTACACAGAGACTTATATACAGTGTACCTTCGACTATTTATTCTTTCACAGACAATCCTAAATCGTAACAACCATTTCGCATTAGCCCTGGGTTATAGTTTTTGGCGAGGAAATCCCAGTGGGAATTACCTACTCTAGAACGGCCCGGTGTATTGCCTGAGTTCTGACTCGATGCCTACGTCACATTTTATGGGCTAAACACCGAAACTGAACCCCCTGCGCACCTTCCGCTTACATTATCGAGTGTATAAAAACATCCATCCTAACGCCAAAGTTTCGCAAGGTCCGCGGGCATCCATCCAGATAATAACTGCGGCTAAACTTTCTTCAATTGGGTGATCAGCGAAAATGCACTTACGCCACTCAGCCGAACATATTTTTCGAAATATGATGCGCATTGAAAAATTGACACTCTTTGCAAATAAAAATTTTTTAACCTACAACTGATCAATGTACAAGTGCTAGATATTTTCTACATTTTGATAGCTATAAATTCACTGTCTTCGATTTTCTAAGAAAAGCGTATGGATAATTGAAAATCAATATATTTACAAGAATTAAATAATTTTCACAAAAATGTGTGTTTAACACTGATGGTAATTTTTTTAGTAATTAAAAACTCATAAATTTAGTAGCGTTTCGGTAGATAAAAAAGTAGCCTTTGTTTATTATAGAGGACAATAATATACTTAATACAAAATTTTCGTTACAAGAGTGAAAATTTCTTATTTACTGAGTATTTTGATAAAAAATTTATTTGTAAACGATCTAAAAAAATTCATGATGTACTCTACGTATGTGACTGAACCTTCAATGAAAATATCAACGATATCGTATGAGATAAAGTCATATAAATTTGTTGATTACCATCATATTTGTATGTACTACTACACCAAAATGTACAATTTTTTATTTTTATTACAAGATTACCCTTGTTACTCGTATATCCTGCAGAAGATATCCTAAAAGAAATATCGTAGAGGACATCAAAAAATAGAACTCGGTTATAGGAGCATGACTGTTTATTAATGACACAATGTATCAATATTTCGCCGTCATTCTGGCGGCCTCTTCAGGACACAAATTAACATGTCGG
>JAPYYV010002346.1:0-21028 GCA_030522625.1 Copidosoma aretas | reverse complement strand
AAGGATCAGCCAAAAGCTGATCGAGTTTCGAGTATGCACATGGCATCAATTGCACCAAGCATGGTGCTATAGACAAGCGGAATTATTTCCAGTGGTAGCTCTCACGAACATGGCAGACAAGTACAGCCGAACTTTCTAACCAAGGCTTTTTTTACGTACTTGCTTCAATCTTAGTTTAAAAAAACTTAACTCAACTAAAACATACTCTAGTTAGACCATTTACCTTATTCACGTTTGCTCTTTATTGCCGGGTCAGCATAGGTTATAGTTACACGGTGTATGTGTTTATGTTTTCCGTGTTTTTGTAAGAAAATGAGTTTTCCTAGATAAACCGTTTTTAAGAGGTGGCTGAGTATTTGGTATAAAACAGAGTTCCACTAATGCACATCTGGCTGCGGAGATCACATTAGTATCTAGGGCGTTGCTTTGCAAGCGTTCTTGGGTTTAGTGATCGCTCTGGAGAGATACACATTATTGACGAAAACTACTATTTCTCTAGATCGAACGCAAAGTAAGGACCCGAAATATTTGGCGTGCCTGTTTTATGCGCCATTACTAGGAGAAATAAAGTTTGCCAATAATGCGCATCCGGCCAAGGCTATCACAACAGTCCTTCGGGAGTTGCTTCGCAAGCGCCTTTAGGCCAAGTGAAACTAAATAAAATTCTGCAAAATATTTGTGGTTTCTCCCTTTACAAAAGTATTATAATAATATATTATACAGCTGAACTTTCTTACCAAGGCTGTACATACTTACTTACTTGAATTTTGGTTTAAAAAAAATTTACTCAACCAAAACATACTCTAATACATACCTTATTCACATTTCTTCTTTATTGCCATACCGGGTCAGTATAGGTTATTGTTACACGGTGTATATAATAAACCTTAACAGCAAAATGTGGTGCTTTTATTATTTTCATTTGTGATTACCAGAAAATTATGAACTTTGTGTATCCCGAATAAATACCTTAAATTTGTCTAAAACGTACAAATTTAAATAAATTATGTAAGTTTGTTAACTCTATGATTTTTCCATTGCTGTCCGTTAGTTAAGGTGATTTAGGATGGAGTACGAATAATTTGAAAATTTATTAGAAAAGAGATTCGCCATAATTTTACAATACTTTTGATATAGATTGTCCTATGGACTCAATGCTCAAAAGTTTAGTCATGTATTGTACGCCAGAAGATTAGGTCAGCAATTTTTTACACATTTTTTCATAATGATAGAAAATGCCTATTTAAACTATCTAAAGAAAATGTGGTGGACAGGATTTTTTTATTACTGTACATTTAATCCAAAATGAAAAAAATAAAATTTATTTGATTAAATCCCCAAATAATACTACACCAAATGACATAACAAATATTTTAGTAAGATTGTTTCACACAAAATAACAATGAATTCTAGATGACAACATTAATAAAAACATTTTCAGCAAAGTTTTTACTTACTTTTACACAATTTCATTTAAAAAACAAGATTTCTTAGATGCACATTCTTTAATAGCATTGCATACTGACAGTAAACTGACACTCCTAATTGTATTTATAATATTATATTGGGTAAATATTTCAAATAATGACAAATTTTAAAAATTAATAATCAGATGTATGCTTTATGGACCTTATAATAAACAAAGTCTGTGTTGGAATAATTCCGATGATAAATGTACCACAATCCCTCGAAAACCTTTCACTAATTGTACGATATTGAAAAAAATAGGTTCCTAGAATAAAGAAGAAAAAACAATATTTCTAGCGAGTACTGGGACATGATCGTGATCGGAAATAGGTACACTTGCCTTTGAGTGACCGAGTACTGAGTCATTTTAGTACCCTCTATAAGTTTTGATATTTCCACTATTTATTAAGATTAATAGTCTCTTGGATTTAATGTATCATACAATTAAATTATCGCAGAATACAATAACGTTCTTTGATTCTGTGTGCAGTAATTTCTTTAATATAATAAACGCAGAAACATGTCTCTTTCCCTAAGTGACCGAGTACTGGGACATCGACCTTATTCATCAAAATATCGTTTGAATGAAAGATTTACACTCTTGGTAATGCGAATTTCATAATGACCATTCAATTACAATGAACAAGGACTAGATTTTTTCTTTATTCAAGTAGCTATAAATTTAATCTTAGTTTTTTAATAAGTCGCATTGATTGTAAGAAATGGATTTATTTACAAAAATTAAAAAAAATTTATAAACAAATACATTTTCAACAATTACAGGTTTATTTTGAGAAATTAAAAATGGTGAATTTATACTTTTTTCAATAAAACAGTTACTTAGCCCATATTTATTAGCATCAGATAATGATTGAAAAATTTATGTTGCAAAGAGTGCTGATTTTTTATGCAGACAGTAGTTTAATGAATAAATTAGTACGAAATATCTTTAAAAAGCTATGATGCAATCTATATATGTGAAAGTATGATACATGAAGAAAGCAACAATTACATGATTTAGGACTGAAAAATATCACTTTTAACCTATAAATTTCGGGAAACAACTACCTTAACCACACTTTTTTCAATACGAACCAAAACCTCTCCTTCAGCTTTATCTGTTTTTTTGTCTTCACCATGTGCTTTCCAATAGCAATCATAATTTTTTTTCAAATTTATTCTCCTACTGGATTCCGCGGAATCAATTGTAACCCATGCAACCTCAGTAAAAACTTTTCTTTCGAAAAAACCGGCCTTTTACTCTTTCTTTTTGTTGAACTAGATTACAATTCATCTCACGCCCACAATTAATCACCGATCTTAAGTTTAAGATACCCCTTATGAGCATTTAAATCCTTTTTTTTCTTTCGCAACCTTTGTATTGGTCCACTCAATTACGGTTTTTTCGATTTTCGTGAGGTTTTCTTTTAGCAATAAATTTATCCCTTTAACATAACGCTTGTTTCACATTATTTCTGCTTTATTTTTTATAATTTTAGCTCTACAAACAGATCTTCGCCAACTGCTCTTATTTTAATTATCTGCACTCCTACAACTCAGCAACAATACGAAATTTCTTTTAATTGAGAAATAAATTGTATTTCTTGCCTTGGGTATAGAAGAATACTGTCTCTTCGTGGATTAGTAGGGCTTTCGGCGGCGTCCGCGGTCGCAATTATTTTATACCGATACAGATATAAAATCATGACATAAAATTGTACCATGTCGTAAAATGATGTGGACGGGTTGAAAAATTTTCTATACATTTGGGTATAATCATAACAATAAGAAAGTTAACGCACCTATCTAATTTTCTTCTAGGTAGTGTGGAAAAAATAGATAAAAATGTATGAATACATCAATAATTAATCATAAAATAGCCGATACCCTTGCAATAAAATAATTATGAGAAATATTTGAACATACAACTAATAAGTTTTCATTTTTCGCATATTACTAAAATTTTATTTTTTTTGAATGAAGTGAAAATATAAATAAAAAAGATAAATTTATTTTATTTTTCTTCAATGTTGAATTTAGTTAAATTATTGTAATGGATTTTATATATAATTCTGAGTGTAAAACGTCACGTAAAAAACAAAGTTTTTCCTTATTTTGTATGAAAAGTACGTGAATAGTTTGGAAACTTTTGGATGAGAGCTTTGGGATTAACTATGACCGAAAAAAAAATTGAATTTTATGGTGAGATTGATACAAACTTTTATCACTTGTTTGTTGTATGAACTGATTACCAAAAACTTCTTAATAAATTATGTCTTAGAAATCTTTTTAATAAAAACGTAACCCATTGGGATATGTTTGTCTTTTTTTAAAGATGTGTTTACTAATATTATCACCGTAAAAAAACAAAATTTCGAAATTGGAAAGCGTTGAGGAAGTAACCCAAATGTAAATAGATTTATATCACAAAAAAAGTAACGAAATTTGATATTATTCTGTTCGGCTACGGACAGGCGTGGTAGGGCCTATGAAGCAAATTGGCAAACGTAACCTAGAAATAATCTTCACAGACATCCATTAAGTTTTTTTGGATGGGGTGTGGGGGACAAAGTATTTTGTATCTTAAACAAATTACGGAAAAAACAAGAGCAGGGTGCGAAGGAAGTGTGAGGCGATCGTACGCGTGCCATTGATTCATCGTAGACGAGTTGTGGAGAGAAAGTGTGGGATAGCTTCATCAAAAGCAAAAGTTGATACAAAAATATTTTTTTATTAGATTTAACTTATCAATATTTTTAGAATTTCAGTAATACTATGATCTTGGGAGAATACGGCTATTTTTGGAAAGATTCAGATATACTCAGGTTCTATTTGATTGCTTAGGCTTATTTTCTAATACTTTGGTCGTTCTTCCAAAGATTCTGATATGTAGGGGGTTGTAAAGGGTAACAGGGATAAGAACCCATAATGAGTTTTTTTTATGTAAACATCATTTCACTTTTTAATTCAATACAGAAAAAACACTGTAATACAATTATAAGTGGATAAGAAAATCGTTATATTAAATTAATCATTGCTCAATGTTTGCTTCAGATATGTATTAAAAAATGAGCTGCTAATATCGTATAAATCCGGCAATGAATTAATAGTTCTATGAATGTTCATTTTATTAAAAAGTAGTACTAATGCTATACCAGGTAATACCATTGACAAAATTATTTTATGTTGGTAGAGAGAATAAGAGATTATAGTTGTATACGAGATGGTTTTTCCTAAACCCTTTTTTCCAGGGCCATAAGTAAATTAATTTTTTTTGGCTCAAAAGTAACTTAAAAAATTTTTAATTAATCTTTGTTAATTTGCCAATAAACTGTATTAAAAATTTGTGTACAAAATTCAATTTCCTTAGAATAAACCTTTTTTTCTTCATAAATTATTTTTGGCATCAGTAAATCAAACATCTGACACAATTTATGTTGTGACTGAAAATGTTATTTACATGTAGAAGAGCACGGTTCTTATTGTTATCAGAGATATTTTCTATGATATAATTTTTTTAGTTTGCTCCAAATTTTATCACTTCAAATGTTTTTAGAAATCAAAAAGCAATGCGAAAAATTATAGTAATTAGTTAGGTAACATAACAATAATAACTTATAGCTGATTCTAAAGTTTTGCAAAACAAAACCATTACTCTGACCTTGAAAGTCTTAAATTTGACTGCATTATGTGTTTTCAAGTCATCAAATAAAATTGCTTCTTTTACTTTATTGAATATAATTTAAAAAAAAATCTTTTATGATCTTCAGGAGATACTATGTAAAATCTTGCTATCATTGCATAATGTTTTTTCTTTCATCCCAAATTTTAATTTTTCGTTTAATTTAATCATGCCGTGAACGGTGTTTGCCGATTGTTATTGTACTTTCGATGTTGTTTGCTTCAAAACTGATTTTTGTTTACTTTTGCGATATACTACTGAATTAATGACCTTATGACTTCCTTATCGAATTCTTAATTTTTGTCATCTGTATACTGTTTTTATTCGGAATCGGATGTACAGAATTCAGACAATTTTTAATTTTACTCAACATTTCTTTGTCAAAATCATTAAGTTTCCTAATTTGTATACATACTCTGTCTCCTCTTACGCAGATGTTGTCATAATATACTTTACATTCTGAGTTGAAGCACAATATTTAACATTAATAGGGCATTCATACTTTATTTACAAAAATTTTAGTGTATATATTAACTATTGAATCGTCTGGTGGTACTTTTTTTTTATTTTTAGTCTACCAAATGATTTTGATAAGTATGATTTTGCGTTTTACAGGCGTGATTACAATTTCTTCTAATCTTTGTCACCTCATTAAAATATGTCGAGAAATTTTGAACGTATTGTTTCTTAGAATTATCCAAACAAAGACTAAGTTAAGTATGGGAACCGTGTAGAATATATTTCAATATTATTATTAATTGTTTTTTCTATTTTTTTAATTATTTCTTACGAAAATGTCCTATAAAAATAAATAATTGAACATAGGTAATTTCACTTAATGGCAAATTAATTATTATTTGCTATTTTAATTACTTTGAAATAGAGAAAAAACACTGTTAGATCTTGTTTCAGTGTTATAAGAAACTATTAAAATTATATCGTCACTATTAGTATATTAATTTGAAGGAGTGAAATATTTGGTACCAATATTGTTTTTGAGGAAATATTTAAATTTGCATAAACTGAAAAACCTATTGTATAATTTAATGATATAGTAAATTGACTATGAACTTCTTATAGTGCATTGTAATACTAATGAACATTTAGACGTTACAAGATTCAATCCTTTTGTTTTTTTTGCTAAAAATTTTAAAATTATGATTATTTTAAAATGGCCCTTTCTTTCTTCAAGCGTTGTTTGAAAATTTTTTCTAGTCATATTAGATTCACCATCATAAATTAATAGATATATATTGTTAAATGCCCATAAGAGTAATGGGAAAATATTTTTTTAAATAATTTTTCTGAATATCTACGAATTGCATCACTATAGCACTATGGTTAAAATTTTTTTTAAAAAAGAATCTTTATGCAGTAGAAACATAATTCTTCCTCCCAGTCTTTTCAAAAAAATTTTTTAGTTATATTGTATCAATTATTATTTTTTGGAAAGACAATATTGTTAGACTTTACATCAGTGTGCATATAAACCTTTAGTCCTATATTTTTGGTACTTTTGCATCCCGGCAGCTTGATGATTAGCATTGATATTGATTTTGGGTTATTTTTGAATGCGGATGAATTGAAAAAACCTCGCATATGATTTATTTTCACGTAAACGTTACTAAAAAATGTTCCACAGTATCTGTTGAAAAAAGTAGATGAGTAAGTAAGTACAAGCAGTGTCACTAAATTTCCAAAAAATTTAGGAAATTATTGATTTTTTGATATATTTGCTATTTTTTGCCTTAGTTTGCTGTTTTATTACCTAAAAATTAAAAAAAAAATTATAATCCTACCTTTATTCTACCTAGATATATTTGCCTTCTGACAAAAATATCTCAGTTTTCAACGGATGGCCACCCCCAAATTTATGTTGCGTTAAATTTTTTTAGAAGTCTCATGTTTCACGTCCTTCTGGATCCGGTCAGGCTAATTATTAAGCTGTTTTTTTACGTTGTATCATTGTTTTATAAATACAAATTTATAACTTATACTAATAATTCCACCAGAAATCTGTTACATTATTAAAGTTACCACTTTCTGTTTTAAAAAAAAATTGCAGGTTTTGTTTCAAGTAACTTATAACTATTATATTATTTTTTTACTCTACCTTTTAGTAATCATTGAGGAGCGCTTTCTGTAAGTATTTTGCTGACATTGCTACTTATCCAGCAAATTAAGAGAGATACCGCCAATGCTACTTAAACTTTAGTCGATAGGGAATAAGCTATTCTAAAAATTTTCCCTGATTAATATAAAAATAAAGTTTTTTCATAAAAAAAATTTGGAATAATGTCACATAGAATATAATTGACAATGTATAATAATAGGGTCCTTGCATGAAAAACTCCATTTGGTCCGTCAGGTAGGTTATCAAAAAATATTGGACACGTATCTTTTCTTATTTTATATAAACGAGAATTGCCAAAGATAGAGCGTATCAAAGTTCAGGAGTGGGGACTGTATGACGTCATACATGTATAAAATCCAATGCATAATCGACTACAGTTATGACGTCACGCGTAACTTTCATACGGTACATCTTTGTCAGTTTTCATTTAGATAAAAAAAGAAAAAAAACGGGCCAAATATTTTTTGACAGCCTACCTGATGTACCCAATTGATTTGATAAAAAAATTTTATGCAAGAACCCTATTGTCGTTGATGTAAATCAGTTTTGTGTGATTACTAGTGTATTGATATACAAACTTATAGTTCAGCCCATTGTAAAAAAAAACATACATATCAATAATTGTATAGTTGTATATGTATTTTTTTATTATACATATATTTTATCACACATGTAGTTAGAGCAAACGTATTATTTGTGAAATCGCTGATAAGTTTTCTAGGTCTTCATCTTCATTGACCCAATTAACTTCGAATTTTTTTTTTTTAATATATTTATATATTTTTATTACAGTAAATATTAAGAATATTTAATTGTAATTGTATGAAAATGATTTTTGGACTTTTACATTTAGACAATATCTACATATAACTGACCACGAGAAAATCAAAGGCCTAATCAAATAAAGACATATTAGGTTAAATCATTGCCCTTAAGACTTATCTATTATCATCAAAAATACTTGCACTGTTGTAAATTGTTTTAATACAAAATACAAAGTACAGAATAATTATTACTAGATGATACTTCTATTCGAGGTAAGTAAGCATTATTCCCAATTTTTTTACCCGTGAGTATTTCTGCTTTAATATCCTGATCATATGAATATGTTGTCTTTGAACTTTTTCTATTGCCCAAACCATCATTTATACAGACATTTTTTATTAATAGTACATTCTCTCTTATTTTTGAATTTAATTCGCGAGGTGGTAGATGTTCTTGAATATCATTCAAAATATCTGTCGGAAAATTAATATAGAAGTCATCAAAAGATTTAGCGACGCCTGTATATGCAGCTTTGTCTACGCTAAAATATGTTTCTCTTATATAATTTAAAAAACTATTGTATAAAATATTAATATGTTTATTAGAAGTTGTTAATATTGTACTGTTAAAAGTTAAATTCGAAATGTTTCTAAATAACCTAGAACATACATCTTTAGTTATCCGATTTTCAGCAATATCAAAAAGTTCAATTATGCCGTCTCTTACATTTGAAAGAATTTAAAAAAAATTTTATCTGTTAACCTAATATTAAAATTTAATTTAAAAATTTGAAAAAGTATAATTATTTATTTGTTTCAGAATTATATTTCTGTTACTATTTTTATACAATATAATTTTTTTAATATAGAAGCATCAGGTGGAGCTTTTTTGATATTTTCTAGCACAAGCATGGGCTAATATTTTACTGAAAATATTATTTTGAGTAATTTCGTTTAAAATTTTTTGCAATTCTCTGTAGAATAATCTAACTACAATATTAGGTGTATCATTAGGCTTTGTATCGATAGGAAATTAAGGTACAACCCATACTAATCATTTTCATTTAGGATTACAGGTGACAGTAATTAATAAATCTCGTCTACCGAATTTTTTTTTTTTATTAATCATATTGCATCTCAATAATGCTGTTGCGTAACAGTAATATGCAAATATTTATGATTTGTTTTTTTTTTTTCTATAAATTTTCTGTAATGTTTGATGTACTATTTACGATATGGTCTGATAAGCCTGGTAACATTTATTCCGTAAAGTTTTTTGACCATGTCTCAGACAATTCATGCAATTCTTTTTAATCATAATATTAGCATTAAAAAAAAATTATTGTGATAGTTTTTCTGCTATTTATAACGAATCAAATTGCTTCTTATTTAGTCTATATGATAGTTTATTTTCGTAGTTGTGTAACGTTGAAATAGTTTCATTTTGTACAATCGGATTTTTGAAATAGTGCTTTAACCTTAATCTTAAAATAAAAAAATGATGGATAAAACATAGGATGAACAAATTTAGATAATTTATTTAAACAAGTATGTGTTAAAGTAATAAGGCAATTCTTCAGTATGCATGCGTCAATCAAAATAATCGAAAATTTAATCTTTTGAACCTATAATTGCACTACATTTTGTATTGAGGTGAATTATTCTTATTTATAGTCTGATGTAAATAATATTTTTCGACACTGGATTATTTTAAATATTTGTCAAAATATCTGAGTGATTTCAATTTAATTTGAATTTGCTTCCCGTCTATATTTAATATAATGAACATCATCATATATGTCATGTTGACTGTCAAAAAGCAAACTGTTATTTATACATTTCAAGCTATTAGGTGTAACATGACACACTTGACCTTGTAACTTTAAATTATAGATAGCTCTTTTCTTTTTGTGTCATGTATTAGCAACGAATGATGCAAAGTAAGAAATATTATAAGAATATCATATGAACTGTATAAAGTATTTGTCATACAATAATAATAATAAAGTTTTTAACGTGTCATCATATTTGCTCAGTGGTGGAAACATTATTTAATCTTTTAACAACATAACTTTTGGCTTTCGTAATTCCAGAAAAACAAATAACAAAGTGAACATTCGTCACTTATCTCGCGGAAATAGTTTGATTCATTGAATATATTTCTACCATTATCTAATTGTCCTTCTATTTATAGTATAGTAAAAATAGCATTATTACAATAGATTACTATTTTAAGTTTTCTGTCATTTCACTTGCTTTCTTGTATATTTTTGTTTTTTTTTCTAAATTTTTTAGAATTTTTTTTAGAATAAAGTCAATTCAAGTTTTATTTTGTATCTGCACATCAAAATTATTGTGATAGGCAATAACGTCATAATTACCACAATTTTTATCACCAATAAGTGATAATATTAATTTAGCGTTACTTGGCGCATTTTGAAAGTTCCAAATAAGTTTCAAATTTTAAAATGTCTATCAACAAAAGCTTTTGATTTCAATTCCAGTGGGATAGTTACTATTTTCACAGAAAAGAGTATAATAAACTAAACTTTTATGAAATTTTTTTGTTATAATTCTTCTGATTACATCTTTGATAGTATTCCCGTGAATAACAACGTTTTGAATGATTTTCATTCGTGTTTTTATATAATCATTTTTATTACAGTATGGAAAAATGCGAAAAATTGTAACAAACAATTTCTTTCTTTTTTTATTTTTTATTTCGGTCTTTTTATAATCATTTTTTTTCTTTGTCGAAAACTATTTAACCGCGCTACGTTGCATCGAAGACAATCCCGCCACGCTATGCTGTGATAAACAAAAACACTAACATAAGTTTTTATTAACAAATTGATAAAAATATATATAAACGGTAGCCTTCCCGACCGACTTGTCTTGTTTATCGATCGAGGAATAAATATGAAAAAATATGTAAATAAATCATAAGAACGATTGTAGAACAAACGGGTAGGCAAGTTTTAACCTCGAACCTTTCCGAACTATTTATTTTATTTATAAACTAATGAATAAATAAGTAAAATAATGAACAAATAAATGAATAAAAGTATGACACAACAAACGAGCAGATACGTACAAACATCAAAGGTCCAGGCCTACACGAAATAACTCCACGCAAGCACTCTACACCTAATATCACTATGTATATATAGTTATAGTGTTATTAGGTGTAGAGTGCTTGTGTAGACTTATGTCGTGTGGGCCTAGACCCTTGCCCGTTCGAACCATAAGAACTCTAAAACAACATAACTTAGTTATTTGACCCGTATAATTTTCCAAAATATGAATAAATAGATCAATTGATACATAAATAAGTAAAGGTAAATATATTATAACGGACAAGCAGGTAAGCTAGAACAACAAGCAAAAAATAACAAGGTAGCCCTGCGGCATGACTCGTATTTAATCAGATCATGTAAATAATTTTTTTGTATAATTAATCGTAAATCTGACAGAACACACAAATATAAAAGTATAAAAATAAGCTCTCCATTATTGAAATATCATAATCCAGCTGACGAATAGGTCTTATTTTTTAATAGATGAAAAAAACTGTATGAATGAATAAATACATAAGTAAAATCTTACGTAAATAATTTGTGAGGAATCAGCTAAGCTCACTTGATTATTATTTTAAACGTGTTCCTTAGAATTATTGTCTTTCAATTAAATTTTATTAAAATATTTAATGTGATACAAAACATGTGATTCCATATAAGTATTATACGAATAAATAGATGAAATGAATTGATGTTTGCTAACTACACTATTTTTAAAAGTCTAAGAAATCCTTTTCTTTACTTATTTATTTATAAATTTACTTATTTATTTATCCCATCATAGATGAAAAATGGTTTTCAAATGCAAGGGGTCTAAACTTGCCTACTCGACTGTACTACGATTTTTTTTATCTTTATCTACTTATTCATATTTATTTATCGATAAATAAACAAGACAAGTAGTTTAAAAAAGGCTACCATTTATTTATTATTTTACCAATTTATCAACGAAAAATTATGTCAGTTTGTGACGTAACGCAGCGCAGAAGGATTGTCTTTGCCACGGTACACAGTGGGACAAAATGGAATTTTTTAGGAATAAATTCTTCTCCCTGCCGAATTGTAGACCAGATAAAAAATACGGCATCACCCCTAACAACATGGACCACAATATGCAGCTGCAGAAATTTGGTTATCACGTGACCTAAAAAAATCGCGGACTTAAAACGTCGGATAAACATGAAACTGTAAAAAAATTATATTTTTCACAACAAAAATGTATGTATACATGGGTCATGAGGTCGCTGATTACGAATTTAAAGTCATATTGTAAAAATTTAAAATCGTTGATCCAATATGGCAGCCGATAAAATAAAAAAAAATGTTGTTTTTAACAAAACTTAATATATCAAGATTTTTGAGGTAGGTCATTTCAAATCTGATGTCGGATAACAAAAATTTGTACTGGCACGAGCGGGTCCAATATGGTGGCCATCTCTCCTAAAAGAATCAGTTACACGTGACTGTCGACAGAATAACTCTGGATCTGATACAGAATGGCAATTACTTGAGGAAAACTTCTTCTCCTAACTTGATAAATTAAATGGCCTTAATAGGGCTGCTGACTTTTAATGGTTTAAGTATCATGCATGAGGGACATCACAAAGATAGCACAATATACAAAAAAATTTTGGAACTATTCACAAACATAATATTAACAAAAAATTTTAAACTTATCAAACTTTTTACTTCTGTAGCAGGAGGAATTTTCATCCTTTCCTTGATCATTTTCAGAGAAGCAATTACAGGACCGGAGTCGAATAAAACATAATGCACAATATCTTTATTTGTCTTTCCTCTGTTAGGCATCCTCCTGTTGTCACTTCTGGCTATTCTAAAGATTTCATTAAAGGCTTTTTGTGGTTCTTCTGAATATCATCGGACGAGAACATCGTTAAAGAGTACCCAAATTGTTGGTGATCGAATTTACGATGTCACTCCCCATTGTATGATGAAGTAAGTGGTTTTTGTCAATTTAGACTGGATCCGTTAAGAGCAAGGAATGCAAATAAAACAAAAACAAAGATGGTTTTTTGGTGTTATTGCTACGTTTCGTCGACGGATTTGTTAACCTCTTTAGGCGTTATTAACAACTAAAAATACACAAAAAACGATTTAATACTAATAATCATTCAACACACACTTGATTATAAAGTAAAACTGAAATTGCTAAACTATGTATTATATGTCTTACCTAAGTAGGGTTACCATTTCTTAAATTTTAATGTCCTGACAGAAAGCCGGACATTTAAAAAAATGTTTGGACATATCAGTCGTTCAATAAGATATTAAGTACCTCGCAAAATGAACGTTTTCCATCCCAAGATAGTAAGCACGGAGTTCAGGAATTGCTACTACGCTTGTTCTTTTGACATATTGAGGCATTTTCTATAATCAGCATACAGACAAGAGGGTAAAAACTGATTTTTTTGACTTATTTGTTAGAATACGCTAGCTGGAATTTAATTTGTTAGGCAGGAAATTTAAACATTTAATTCTTAGTGGCTGGTTCTAAAACATTACCTCACTCAATGTGGTTTTGATGCTTCGCACTTAACGAATTGATTTACGGCTAGTGTACATACATTTTTCAGAATTTAATTTAAGACTAGAGTAGCCACAAAATTTGAAAAAAAAATTATTTTTGGACCTGTACTTTAATTTAGCCCTGGTTTTAAAATATTATTAAAATTATCTTTTGAGCATGGAGATTTAAAATGTTCATGTTGCATACGATTTAAATGTGTATGTGTGCTGCTGAAGAAAGTATCTGGGGTCGAAAAATATAGGTAATCTGTTAAAAAATTCGCGTTAAAATTAAAAGTGACTGTCTTGAACAAAACTATTATGTTCCTGAGGATAAATTATCTATTGTTTAGATAATTCAAAAAAAATGAAAATATTATGTTCGTACTAGTAAATTTTATTGTTAAAATATTATTTGTATTACATAAAAATTAATTTGATTAGACGACCAGTTGATTGACATTTAATAAAGATTAACGACTGATTTTATATATGTTTTATTTTAAAGTAGTTAAATGCGAAGATGAAATATAAAATAAGATACAAAATTCTTTGAAAATTTTTCACAATAAAATATCCAGATAAATTAAAAAGCCGGACGAAGTCCGGACAAAAGGCTTAAAATCTAGACATGTCCCGAAAAAACCGTACAGATGGTGACCGTATTAACCTAAGAAGGTAGTTGTCAACTAAGAAACCGTAGTCATAAACATTTTTATACAGACTGATCATAATAATTTGTGGATAATGGACGTATAAGGTGAAATTTCTGAGTATATTAGTATTGTTAATAACTAATCCGACAATAGTGGTACATTTAATTTGTCACTTTGCAAATTTTTAACAATCAGTTGTTTCTATTGTTGGAAATTTTTAAAGTTATTTGTCTTGTAACAATCTGTATATTGATGTATATATTGTTTTGACGTTTTGAGTAGTTTCTTTCTTATTGATAGTGTTTGCGGTCATAAATATATAAATTATTTTGGAAAGTAATCTTTTGTGACAATTTATTATCCTCAACTCTAACTGATTTAAAATCAAATTATTGATTATAAGTATTAACTATGTATTAAAATGATTCATTATTGGAAACATTTTTTTTCCTTTAAGTCTGTTAAATTTTTTTTTTCTAAATTCAAAAACGTCTTTATTTGAGAAATTTTATCTTCAAGATTACAAGACATTCTAAAACAATGTTTACTTGCAAAAAATGCATATTTAAAAGTATTAATGATTTATTTAAATCTATCAAATCGAAATAAAAATTTGTAAGAAATTTGTGATTTCAAGATTTTATAACACAAAATGCTCTAAAACATGGTGAAAAAATCACTAAAAAGAAAAACGATTTTCCAAAATCGATGAAATTAAAATAAATAAAAAACGAATCGATGGAATTGAAAATTTTTTTCACAATTACGGCTATCGAAAAACAAAAAACTTGCACAATATCCATCGTAAAATATCCTATCTGTCAAAGAGATACTGAGATATGACTGATTACATATATTACCCATTTACTTTCACGCACACGCAGCTACTAAGTATTTTTAATTCCATCTTAATACGTTTTTTTGTATGTAATTGAATAATTTTTTAGAATTTATATTGTAATATATATCAAAACAAGGATAAATATATGTGAAGTCTATCTCTTCCAAAAAACCGAGTTTCGAAAATAACGACGATAAAATTAAAAAAAAAAATAAATGTATGAAAATTTTTTTCGAGAAATAATTTGTATTCAAACACAAAAAAAAGCTCGGTATTATTGAAATCGGCCAGAGACATCCTGAGATATGACTGATTATATACATTCTCTATTTACACCCACGCACATCAAGCTATTCAATTTTTTTAATAATAATTAAATAATTTTTTTTGTGTAAAATTTAATAATGTTTTAGAATTTCTATCGTTAAATATTCTAAAACAACAATAAATAACTTAAAAATCAACTTTTCAGAGAAAATAAATTTTTAAAAATCGAAAAAATCAAGATGACAAAAATCATATACAGAAAAACTCAAAGTTTCTTTTCGGCAGTGATAGGAATCCAAAAACAAAAAAAAAAGCCCTGTTGGATCAAAATCAGTTGAGGGAATCCTGAGATACAACTGATCACATACATATACACAAACACAAACACAAACACACAGACGGACATTTTCCAAAAATGATGTATTTTGATTCTAAACTTCATAAAACGTGTTTATAAAATGTTTTTTTTGAAATGTGATTTTATGTCTGTAGCAAAGCTTCCTCTACGAGGAAGCAATTAGTTGTAAAATTTTCGCTCATGGATTCTTGTAGGCAATATGATTTGCTACAAAAAAGCCCATTGAGTCGAGCTCTTAACTCCTGCAGGATATACAAAAATTGTCTTTTATGTTACATTTTCATGGAAATAGCAATAAATCGTATTTATTTGCCTGACTATTAATGATGGAGAAAAAATGAAAATGACAAATTTGTGGGTGGTTTTATGCCCTACAATTTTGTCTCAGTACTATTTATAGTAGCTTTTATAGTTTAGCTATTAAAGCCACTAAATACTTAAAATTAAGGAGCAAGACTATTCTTGACGTCAATAATAATAGATCTTTAATAGATCTGGGTCAAAAAATTTAGTAGAAAGTTTTTTTGCTATTGAATTCTCTGAAATTTCATGGCAGCAAACAATTTTTAAATCAGCAATTCTACAGCTACTACTGCTTTTTGACCTAGAAATTTTTAATGTACATTTTTTCTCGTTCATCAATAGTTTAGCAGATAAATACGATTTATTGCTATTTCTATGAAAATGTAGCTTAAAAGTCAATTTATCTATATCCTGTTGGAGTTACAAACTTGACTCAACGGAATTTTTTGTAGCAAACCATATCTTCTACAAGAATTAATGAGTGAAAATTCCCATGATAATTTTTTACCTGGTGAGCGGAACCAAAAAGGTGAAAAAAAAATTTTAATTCAATTTAAGTGGGGACGATTCAAAATCGATTAGCAACGGATTAATATCAGAATTTAGGGCTTGCAATACGGTCAAAATTTTTGTTTTTCTATCGGTTATAAGATTTCCAGGTAGGACTTAAAGAAAAAATTTCTTTAAAAATGAATCACCCTACTATTTATATCAACTACAAAATTTTTGTAATGATTGCTGCTTATGTTCTAACATTTTTTTTTCGACGCAAGCCTGGTTTTACCGACATATTTTTTATTGCGTGATTTACAAGAAAACTCATACACAACATTAGGTTGATCAAATTTGCGGATTTTATCCTTGCCCAATATCTTGTTAATTTCGTAAATTATGGATGGTATAATTAGAATATTGTCTTTTTTTTTATTTTTTGAACACTAGTTGTAAAAGTTTTTGCAGAACGGGAGGAAATTTTTGTCTTATTTCGTGTTCCGGAGACACATCATTATTTTTGTTCATGTTCATTTTTGAAAGTCTATTATTTATACAATTATCCATGAAATTAGTAGGGTAAGAGTTTTTGATCCAAATATTCTTAACTCGTTCAATGTTGGAATACCTTGTTTGATAAATGAACGGCACGGTCAACACGATTGTGAACAATGTTGCTTTTTAAGCCATTTGGATTATTACGTAAATAATTAAAAGTTTTATTGGGAGACATTGGTTTATAATAAAAATTTGTGATAATATTTTTATTTTCTTTAATAAGTGAGGCATCAAAAATTAATTTAGTTGTTTGCTTCAGTTTTGTAAGTATATTTTAAAGTAATATGATATTCTTTAAAATTTTTAGTAGCTATAGATATATCTTCTTTTTAAAAGCAAAAAATTGTATCATCGATATAACAGTAATAGAAATTCTGTGAGCAATGGTAAACTTTAATATACTGGATCTCTTTGGCACTTGCTCCCATGTCTTTAAGAATATCAGAAACAACAAATTCATTGATAGTTGGAGCATAACTTTATTTACAACATTACATTAGATATTTCGTCATCTTTTTGACGACCTCATCACAAATACTAAAATTAAAAATTAAACAAGAGTGATACATGTACTTAAATAGACATAATTAAAAATATTCTATTTTTACCCATGCGAGTGCCAGGATAGCACATCACCAAGGACAATAGTGCCACATAAGTCGTTACAATTTTACAATTATTACTAGCGAGTGAACAAAAATTAACATCCGTCAATTAAAACTAGGACTTGATTGTATCTAAGAGAAACTATTAAAGTCATGAATAATAAAGTAATGATAATGGCAATACGAGCAAGGTGCAATCACTGGGAAGGCATAGACTTATCATGTGTAGATGATAAACGTATCAAAGTAGTTAAACCAAGTAGGCATAAACTACATATGTGTAGATAACCGTGACTGAATCAAATGGGCGAACCATAAGGGTGCACAAAACAATTGTATAACCAAGTAAAACTAAAAACGTATGGAATGTTAGAGTGATTCAAAAATACCAATTCTGATAAAACTTCTTAATTTTACATCATCCCTTCTACAGATTATTAAGCTTTTGTGTGTCTAAGTGTCTATTAATATTATTATTGATTACCGTAATAAAAATCATCTCCGTAAATACACGTTTAAATTTATTGCCCTCCCAATCCAACACCTTTACTCTCTTAAAATCAAAATTGTGCTCACATTGAGCTGAGTGCATAGCTATAGCCGATCTAGGATCTAGGTTTATTACACAACGCTTATGTTCCTTTAACTGAACATAAAGGTGCTCTTACTTTTCCCTACGTATTTAGCACCACATTTACACACAACCATGTAGACAATGACACTTTTTTCTAATTTATCTGTTACGTCCTTCCCCAACTTAATTATACTCGTTTTTTAAAATTCTAATAAATTTACAACTACATCTTTTATGTTAAACTCTGAGAGAAATTTACGTATAGATAGATCCAACGGTTGAAAATAAGGTTAAACTATGAAAGAAGAAAAGGTATGTCCTGCGTTATTAGATGGCCAGAACACCGAGCTCACATTAGTATTTATATTAATAGGATGAATTGAAGTGGTATGTAAGTTTATAACTATTGTAAAAACTAATCCCAGCTTTTATATATTTATTTATAAAGGAAGGGAAGTAAGAATTTGCGAATAATGTTTCTAGTGCTAAACTTAAATTGTTACTCTTGAAAATCGGATCCGCTAGTTTGTATATTTTATCTATTAAAGAAAAAATTGTTGCAATTTTTTGGCGAGCAGGGTTATGTGAGAAGAAATTAAGCAGTCTCCCAGACGACGAAGGTTTTTTATATAAATCTATGCAACGTGTGGAACTTGAGACCCTTGTTATATGACAATCCAGAAAGGAGATAGAGTTATTAATTTCTCTCTCTCAACGGTAAATTGTAAAAAAGAATTATAACTGTTGAAAAAATCCAATATGCAATCAATCAGGATAGTTTTTATCATAAGAAGACAGTCGTCAACGTACCTCATCTACATCAGTACATCGTCTTTGCATCTACTTAAAATGGAATTCTCCATAGATTCCAAAACTATTTCTGCGATCAATGGGGAGCTGTATCTTCCCATTAGAGTACCACAAGTTAGTTTATAAGTTTGGTGCTTAGAAGTAAAGTAGTAAGAGTTAAAAAAAAATTTTATACTATTAGTAAACTCCATTTTGTTTATACCCAATAAGTTTGTAATATTGCTGATTTTGTGGCTGATGCATTTTTTGATTAAAGAGAAGGGGAGATTTGTGCAGAGAGAGACTACATCAAATAAAACTAACGAAAAGCCTTCAGGAATGACAACACAATTAATTTTTTATTTTGCTTCAATGGAGTTTTCTACTAAAAAGATGGATTTACTCAGAAATTTATTAAGAAACAACAAAAACCACTTATCTAACTGATGGGTAAGGGTAAACCAACAGTGGAAACTATTAACCTAGCTGGATGGTTCGCTTTGTGTGCCTTAAAAAGACCATAAGCCCTAGCAAGACTACAACTACTCAAATAATCTAAACTCGGTTCAGGTATTCAAGAGGCAAGGAATACACCTCCATCGCTCCATTTTCTTACCAAGAGTTTCACAGTTCACGGTAATCTTTCTTCAGTGTGTTTAAACAACTGGTTTTAAAATCCTCCATTACCATATCTGCGTATAATAGAGAGATTGGTGATCCTATGGGAGTCCCAATTTTTGATGATAAAACTTGTCGTTGAATTTAAAAAATATGTTTTCGAAAAGAAACTTACTACATGCTATAATATCACAAAATGGAATTTTACATTCATCCCTGAAATGTTGAACTCTTTTTTTCAAGACTTTCAATGCGCATTGTAAAAAATGTTTGTAAACAAAGTTACCACATCTAACAAGATAAAAACACATCGTTCTGGAATTGCTGTGTTAGTCAATTTTTTACTGAAATCAAAACTGTTGCTGACATGTGATTTTGGAGTCGGGATACAAGTTTTAAATTATTCTACATAAAACGTGAGTGTAAATCGTTGAAATAATTGGTCTAAAGGATAAAGTTTGTTTGTGAATTGAGTAAAGACCATAACATCTTGCTAATTGTGAGTGCGTATTTTTTACAAAGATCATGTATTTAATATACATAGTAATACCTATGATAATCAATTAGATTTTTAAGTCAGACTACAGATATTTGATTAAATTATCACAAAAGATTAAAATTCGAAATGACTCATATTATCATAACTCTAAACATTATAAATAAGAAAGAAGATACTAAAAACGTTAGAAAAATATATATATCAATGAATAAATTGATACATGACGAATAACTTAAAACATTTCTAACAATAGAAACAACTAATTGTTTAAAATTTGCAATGTATGGTATCAATTGTACCACAATTTTCTGATTACCCATTAACTATACTAATTTACTCGGTAATTTCACCTTATACGGCTATTATCCATAAAGTATTATAATAAGTCTATACAAAACTATGTTTATGACTTCGGTTTCTCAGTTGACAATTACCTTCTTAGGTAAGACATGTAATATACACCGTAATACCCAGTAACCCAGTAATCAAGTGCTGACCAGAAAGGGCAATAAAGAGCAAATGAAAATAAGGAAAAAGGTATGTTCAGAATGTGCTTTGGTCAAGTATTTTTTTTTTTAAACTAACTTTAAAGATAAGGGATGAAGTACAGCCTTGGTTAGAAACATCGCCTGTACATGTCTGACTATTCCTTGTCAATATCACTAAGAGTGATTCCGCTTGTTTATACATAACCATGAGCGGTGCAACGGGCAGTGTACCCATATTTGATGCACAAGCTAGGCCGAACAAAATAAAAGTCAAGCTGAAGATGGGCAGACATAACGTTCTAGTGCAGCAACCGACTACATAAGCCTGCA
>JAPYYV010002345.1:0-38336 GCA_030522625.1 Copidosoma aretas | reverse complement strand
CAATATAAAATTGATAGTACTTTTTCTTGAAAGTATTTGTTTCTCAAAGCTTATTTATTTACCTTTAAAATGAAAAAAAATGCAGTCTGTAGCTTAAATAGTACCCGAGTTAGGAATATTTAAAAATTCCTCCTACAGCCCAAAATCACCGAAATCGCGGAATTTTAATCCTTTCTAGCGTCCAAAATATTGTGAAAAAAAAAAAAAAACAATAAATGGCTCTTTTTTTCAATAAAGAACCCGTAAAAAAAGTTTCAGCAAAATCAAAAATGTGTCGGTCAGAAAGGTGATCGGTTGGTAAAAGAACGTCCCATATGGATAATTTTATCATATTGTGATATGGATGTAATGAAATTTATTCAAAAGTCCAATTTTTTTCAGTATGATCGTCATAGCTTTTAATACTTGTTTAGTAAGTATTTAAAGTAATGGTAATATTAAAAAATAGCCGGTGAATTAACCCAAAAAAAAGTTTCATATTTGTTCTATATAAATGCACTTTGTAATATGTGCCAAGCTAAGATTTATTATTTGTTATCTTAAATCACAATCCATCACGTCTATGTATCAGTTCGAAGTCCTAGCCCAAGAATTGTTTGTTTTAATGTTCTATTTTTTTTCAAATTAAAAATTGTTTGCAAGGAATATTTTTAAAACAGCATCGAAAAAAAAATTAGAATATTTATAATAAAAAAAAAGATTAAAATATATTGAATAATCATTTTTAAAATTGCGAAAGAAAGCAATCATAAGTAACTTCAATAAATAAGAGAAACAGCGATTATTACTATAAGAAATTTTATATATTTACATAATTATTAATATGATTTATCTTATAAATATAAGTAATTGGAAAATTGGCAAGCAGAGGGCACTGGTAGTCGAATATACACACGAAATAAATATCTTAAAAAAATAGGATAGGTTGCGTAATGTAAATACACAAGTAGCAGAATAACCAAAAATAAAAAAATCCATAGAGCTTTTAATGATTGCAAATTGATAAACAGGATTCTACAATGATTTGGCAAAAAATATAGATTAAAGATAAATTCATAGGATACTAAAAAAATTTAAAAAAAAGAAAAGATAGGATGAATGACTAATGTCAAATGCATAAATAAAATAATAAGAGATGAAAAAATTAAGCAAACGTAAGAAAGCTAAGAAAAGTAGCAGAAAGCAAAATTCAAATGAGTCGCGGAGAGCAATTGAAAAATTAATACAGGAAAAAAAGAGGAATGGTAATAAGGAAAGAGGCAGAAAAAAAAAATTTGGAAAATTTATCAAGAGACAATAATTTCGTCCTTGCGATTGTTTTGGTTATCTATGTTTATACGCATATATGTGTAATAAAAATAAATTGTTTTATTTACTTTTTACACATGAGAATAAAGATATTGAAGTATTAGGGTTGGCGAGCAGAGCGTGCAGGAGGCGAAGCCCCACTTATATATATATATATGTAACGTATACATATGTAGCGTATATATATGAATCAATCTTGAGCTTGTATACTGATAAGTCATTTATGACTATTGGTTTATTAACAATCATTTGCAAAATATGTGAACATATTCCATGCGTTAACTTTATTTGTTTTAATATTTAATGAATTTATATGCGTTTATTTTGTGTTAGTGTATGCTTCTATTTATTCACAAAGAATTGACTGTATCTTAGATGAAGACATTGGAATGTATTAGTTTCAATGTAGGAATTAGCGTGCGGGTCTTGCAGGCAGCAGAGTATCTATACAAGTATCTCTAGTGAAAAGTACATGAATATTTGCATTTATATCTGTGTAGACTTGTCTTCAAAAAAACGTACCTACTTGAAAAAGCGCCAAGAAACGTACCTATTTGAAAAAGCGCTAAGAAACGTATTAATTCGGTTGAAAGGTAAGAAACGTACCGATTCGGCCGAGCGGTAAAAGGGTCAGAATTCGGCCGACTGCACAGTGGGGCAAAATCGAAAAAATCCGGACAAAAGTCTAAAAAATAAAAGTTTTTAATAGGGATTTTTTTATGCAGGGTTGGATAAAGTAGTCCCCAGTAAAGTAGAATTCACCTATAATAGGCCCTTAACTCGACTATACAAGCACAGATGGCAGTTGGAACGTAGCTCTCGAGCGAGCGGTTAGTGTTGTGTTTGCAAGTGAGAGAAAGTAGTTTATCTTTTAATAAGCCCCATTTTTCAAAAAATCATTATTTTTATTCAAAATAAAATGGAATCGATTCCTGCAGGTATGTATAATAATATAACCATTAGATAAATTCTAATTGAGTACCTAAAAATTTATGAGAATGAAGTAAGCATGTTTGATTTGTAACCTTGAAAAAAAAAAAAAAAATATTTGCTTGAAATTAAAATAGTAAAACGATCCGCATTGTTCCGACCTACGATTCATTCAAGGTTGTAGATAATTATATCACGAATACAATATCTTAATTTCAGTTGCTTATATGTGCTCGTCTAATACTAATCGATTTTTTTGTGTGAACATGTGCGTGTCGCGTGAATAACAGACGTTGCTGTAGTATACGATGAACATGTGCGTGTCGCGTGAATAACAGACGTTGCTGTAGTATACGAGTATATAGAAATTCTTGGTTCCCCTTATCCAATACATGAGCACGTAGTAGTAAGCACTAAAAGACTTTTGATACAAATGTCTGTTCCCCTCTTTAGCTTGTCTCTCTCTCTCTCGCTCTCCCTCTCTCTCTCTTTATATCTCTTTCTCTCTGTAGGTAGTACCTCTATATTCTCCTTTCTCTATTTACTTTTGAAAGAAAGACTACCTGGCTTCTTAGCCTTTTTCTTTTTTTTTTTCTAAACTTTGTACCTAGACGTAAATGTTTCTCTGTAGGTCTATTCGTTTCTCTTGTGCTAAATTTAAAATGTTTCTTCGAATACTAGTCAATATCAACTGACGATATTCATTATTTATTATTTTAACTAACAATTTTTTTCTTGTTTTAAATTGACTAATTCAGTTGTACGCATGTATCTTTTCCTATTTATATAAGATTTAACTATTACTAATGAAATAATCTAAGTAATTATTTTGATTGAATATTTTTCTGATTAGCATTAACACTATTTACATTGAAATTTTTGTTCAGATTTCAGCGCACCACATGTACAAGGATTATCTAGAAAACAGATATCTGAAATTTCAAAAGATTATTTTAACTTATCTGCGACAGAAATATATAATAAAATTGAACCAAATTTGTCTGCGAAACTTCACCCTTTGCCTTTAACTTTAACCGATGCAAACAATAATACCTTAAGAACACTGGCTAGTGAATTGAGAAATAAATGGACTGAATGCTGCCGCAAAGAAAAAAGATTTTATGAAAAAAATGACGATTGGTTATCGGTATTTATCAAAAAAATAATATTTATGTACGTTATGTAATTATATGGAATGATTATATATAAATAGAACCATGCATAAAATGACATACGAATATCCCTACGTTTATTAAAATTTTATCAATATGTAATCATAAATTGAACAATAGCGTAGGTGTTTGTTCCGCTGTACGAGGAGGAAAAAAAAAAAGTTGATGAAACGAAAAAATCGCCTGCGTTTTGTAGACCACGCTCAGCATTTGCAGACACTTAAGATAAAAATAAACGAAGAAGAGTACAGTTCTTGCGGGAGAATACTTCAACCAAAGAGCTTGTTTATGCAGAGATAAATTTACGTGACAAAGGAAATACGGATGCTGCCTACGTTGTAAAAAACATAACACTTGGCTCTCCTAGTAAAGGAACAAAATATCGGAGATCACTAAAGTTATTAGACGAAGGAGAGAAAATCTTTGCTCTGGAAAAAGCAGTATCCTTACATATAGAATTGTACTTTTCCAGAAATAAGTATCAGCAGCTCCGGAATGCATGTATAGCGAAATCATCCAAACTCTTTCCATCAGTGAAAAAGCTTAATAAAGCTCGTAGAGAATGTTATCCAATGAAAAAAATTTTTGTTAATGAGGACAGTGCAAGATAAGCCTGCAAACTCTACTTTATCACACGCTCGAGCGTATCATAAAAACCCAAACTGAAATCATCGACCAATTGTCCGCCAAACAATTAAATAATTTCATTTAATTTGGTAAGTGGGGTGTGGACGGAATTTTCGGGCACATCATGTACAAACAAGAATTGGAGCATAATAAATCGGATCAAAATCTTTTCTTTACTGCTTTCTTACCGTTGCAGTTAATCTGCAGAGACCCGACAACAGATAAAACAATTATTGTTTGGAAAAATCGAAGACCATCTTCGTCAAGATATTGCAGACCAATAAAAATGCAATTTGCCAAAGAAAGTGATCAATTCATAAAAAAAACGACAAGTCATGTACAAAGTCAAATTAAACAACTAAAGCCTTTTACATTCGTTTATCACAGAAAAACAATTTTGATAAATTTTTAGTTATGCTTGACCATGATTGATCAAAAAGTATGTAACTCACTAATGGACTGTACATCTACCCAACGTTGTTTCATTTGTTTGGAATCAATTTCAAATTTTAATAAGCTAGATCATATCTTAAAGATTCCGATTCAAAATAAAGCCTTAGAGTTTGGGTTATCAACTCTTCATGCGTGGATCCGATGTTTCGAGTGCTTGTTACATACATTGTATAAATTGGATATTAAACGTTGGCAAGCTCACCGAAATAATAAAGAAGATAAAGAGAAGGTGGATTTGGCGAAAATAGAAATACAGTCGGCTTTTAAACAACAGTGGCACTTGAATGTTGATATGCCATAGGCAGGAGCAGCAGGCAATTCGAATGATGGTAACACGGCTCGAGCTTTTATCCAAAATCCTGAATTAGCAGCACAAATAGCTGGCCTTAATAAAGAACTGATTGATCGCTTTCATGTTATACTGCAAGCAATATCTTGAGGTTATAAAATCGATACGAAAGCTTATGAAATATATGCTTTACAAACAGCTCATCAATTTGTAGAGCTCTACAATTGGTATTACATGCCAACGGCTGTACATAAGCTTTTAATGCATGGAAAAGACATAATCGATAACTCTTTTTTTCCGATCGGTCAATTGTCAGAGGAAGCTCAGGAAGCTTGCAATAAATTATTTAGGGAATTTCGGCTTCGATTTGCACGCAAAGCCTACAGAGAGAAGAGAATGGAAGATGTCTTCAAACGATTTTTAGAAATGAGCGACCCATTTATTTTAAGTTATCGACCGATTCCTCAAAAACCCTTGAAATCGTTATCAGAGGACGTCTTACGATTATTAAAACCTCCATCAACACCTGCACAAGAAAGTATTTTGGCTTAATTCGAATTAAACGATAGTAGTACAAGTGAATCAGATGTGTCCAATGCAGAATCAGATTATGAGGAACATTTTTTGTGTTAAATTTTATCATTAAAATGTCAACTTTGTAATATCTAAATAATTTACTGTAATTGTCTAACTTATTGACTGATTTTTATTTAATGTTTGAATAAAAACTCGTTAATTGAAAAAAAAGATTGAGAATTTATTGTTTTCAGACGGTTTTCAGTAGACGTGTCCGCCATATTAGATCCGCCATCTTGAATTTTCCGATTCTGAGTTCATATTCGTGATCAGCGACCTCAAAAACCCCCACATAATCAGTTTAATAACGATCACTTGCCTTTTTCGACTTTTGTCTGGATTTTTTCAATTTGGCCCCACTGTGGATTGGTAAGATCATTTCTTATCGCTCGGCCGAATTATTACATCTTTTACCACTTAGCCAAATTGGTACGTTTCTTACAGCTGGGCTGAATTGGTAAGTTTCTTACCGCTTGGCCGAACTAATACGTTATCTATCGCTCGACCAAATTGGTACATTTCTTACCACTTGGCCAAATTTGTACGTTTTATAGCACTTTTTTTAACTTGTACGTTTCTTAGCAATTGATTTTTCTATTCTTGTCATTATACATCTTTAATCTGCCCTGACAGATCCTTTGCAGCTTTTCATGCCGCTGCACTGCCTACCCACAAAATGAAGTATGTAGCAGTTAATTTTCCAGCAGTTTTTTTTCACCTATTTTAACGGTCCCTGCAACGACCTTCTTTTCATCTGTGCAATCTGTAATCTCCCACTAACTCCACAAATTCTCCTAGCCTTCCTAATTTTTCTTGTTCCTTTTACAGCCCCATACTTTCTTTTCTTACGGAACATAAGACATTTTCCACGACTTTTCTGCAGCCTACGAGTTTTCTGCAGCCTTGCAGTAATTGCCTTGGTATATAAAACTGCCACGAATCATTCTTTTGAGCTTATATCATTCTTCAAAAATTACGATCATGAATTTTTTGATTGCAAAATCTGTTTTTTTCTTCTCCCTAGTAAAATACATTATACTAAACTACATTTAATTTTAACATATTAAGAAGATGGAAAAGAGGATTTAAATCTTAATCTTGCACCGTTAGCATCTGTCCGTAACTATACAATCTATTATTGTTTATTAAAAAACGGAAGCCAAATCAGCAAAACCCAAGATTATATGCCCTAGATACGATCACCATTTGTTGCTGTACAAAGTTTGGAGTTAATTCGTACACGACAACTTAAAAAAGTTTTCCACCGACATAAGAAAACTTTTGTTGCAAAAATTTTTTTAAGTTGTCGTTTACGTATTGAATTTAAACATTGTACACAAATAGATAATGATAGTACCTAGGGCATACGATCTTGGGTGTTAATAATTTGTCTTCTTTTTTTAATAAACAGTAACAAACTGAATAGTTACTGACAGATGCTGACGGCGAGAAATTTAAATTCAAAATCTACCTTTCCATTTCCATAAGTATCTCTTAAACTTACAAATAAATTGCTAAGGACTACGGTCGTACTTGTGTGTAACTTTAACACATACAAAGATGCACACGAGAGGCCAAAACGATCACTAAACTAAGAATTACAGCAAGCCCTAATAAGCTTAAGAGTCTATACATAGACACTGTTTCCTAGATTCTTAACAGTCATACATTAATCTATAGCATAGTTCTAAAATAATTCCGTTATTCGAAGTTAGGGTCCATTACGCAATGCGTTAGGATTTGATAAGTCTTTGCGTGCTTTAATTTTATATTTCTATGAATATCACGCATACATGTTAATTCATAAGTATATAAATACATCGCTACTATTTCAAACTGTATGTACAGAAACACTTGCAGTTTATGGTAATTAATAATAATATTTTAACAAATAAATGTAATTTTTTTCACCAGTATTAGATAGACAATCAGCCTTTGCACAGTAATGCTAGCTGTCATTAAGTAACTCATAGATCCAAACGTTGATACGACACGACAAAGTAATGCATATCTTTGATAAGATTATACCTGCAAAAAATGTACGTAGCAAATTAAGTGCAAACATATATTTAAAATGTAAGACTCAAGTCAAGTTTAAAGATCTAAAAATCACAGTAACTGGCAGGGTAATACAGTCTTACAGTAATTTCATGAGGGTACCTCTTTATTTTACTACTTAATATGTGTATGAATGGCCCACTTGGGTGCTATGTAAGCAAACACCAAGTTATATTAATAATAATTTTACTCTACAAAAGTATCGGCAGGTTCAATCAGAATTTTCACTAAGCCTAATAAGTGCCACTTTATGTATTTTGTTGATGACATTAAATAAAAAAGCGTTTATATGTATTTTTTTTTCTTTTTTCGCGAGATTAGATGCCATTTTGATCGCGCTGGTTGTAAATGTAGTAGTGGTAGCATATGTATCTAAGAGGAAAGATAATCGTGTCCATGCACCGTGAAAAAGCGCAACACAAGTAGGTGAAGCATAGGGAGTGTGCCATTTTAAAGTATATTAGCATGCGTGGTTAGCATCTGGATGCTGATGCGCGGAGTTAGAAACTAAGCTGAATGAGCACAGGTGCAAGTGCCATGTTTAAACGTATTTCTACAGTTATTGTTGATTTTATACACTTTATTTGTAGACCATAGAAAATGGTTGTTCTTATGGCTATATTTATGTATTACAATTTTTTCAGTCATAGAATACAATTTTTTCATGTTCTTGTCTTAATACACTATCATATACAATGTTCTAAGAAACCTGCTTTTGTCAGAGTAGAATACTTGTTTTTCTGTGTCAATCATGGTAATGACAAATCTTTAATACATTTATGTATCAGAGGTTCTGATATTTTTGAACACGTAAGCCTACTATATATTTATTGTGAGTCGATCTGCAATCTTACTTTAATACATTCCTACCTAAAATAGAGGATATATAATACAATTGAAAAATAATATAAGTAAGCGTAACATTTATAACAATAGTACTGAAAATACAAACTATATTATTTTAGTATGTAAACTAGCAGATATATTTATAGCAATACAGCCAGCCTTTAAAAACGACCTTTTTGACACTGGTCATACTAATGTACCCAAAATGTACATTTATAATTCAACTTGTTCTACTAATACAGAAGTGTATAAACTATTACCGGAATTATCCCTAAACGTTAAAATAAAGTATAATTCTGTACAATATAATTGGCTTATAATAATTTCAAGATATGTATGCACAACATATGTACAATAACATACTGTATTTTATTAAGGTTGCGCAGTGTCAATTTGCTTGCACCACATAGTACTAATTTACTAAGATACATAACAAGAAACATAAAGCAATAATAGTCACACCGAATATGTATATGCAGGATCGAATTTTTTTTCATATTAACACTTTTTTAATCATCATGTAGAACAGTACAATCTCATAAATAAATAATTAATCTTGAACAAAATATATTTATGACCAGGACAAAAAATTTGTAATATCACAAAAAAAAGATGGTGGAAATAATTTTATTCAATAAAAATTAATTATTTACGTCCCATCGTAGCGTGGTCCCACTGCGCACCCTTGATCCTGGTGTCTTATCTGTTTCTTTAGGAATATAGATTATTATCTTACTTTTTACATTAAACTCTTCATTTCCCGTCTATAAGGCTAAATAAAAAATTTAAAAAAAAAATTCATAATGCGTACAAAAATGAACAACATAATGTTTATAAAAAATTTAGTTAATAATGTCGCAATATTGTATTAAAATTACCTTGTTCAGAATTACGACATCAAACAGAAGTAGCAGTAGTAGTAGTAGTATAGTAGTAGTAGTAGTAGTAGTAGTAGTAGTAGTAGTAGTAGTAGTAGTAGTAGTAGTAGTAGTAGTAGTAGTAGCAGTAGCAGTAGCAGTAGTAGTAGTGGTAGTTCTTGTCGTAGTAGCAGTACTAGTAGTAGTAGTAAATAGTTTGATGTCGTAAAATATTAACTCTAACTTTTTTTAGATTATCACGGTATTATTTTACTCGCATGATCATATTTACTTGTCTTCTTATTCTATAATAGAAGAATGGGAATCATGCCATGATAGATTAAAGTTACCTATATCTGAATCCAAATGCTGTAACGCCTGATTATATATAATTTAGAAGAATTGTATAATATAGTCAAACTGTGCCATCTAACAATAAACTGAATTTTTATGATAGTTGCTAGTTGACGACCTAAACAATGTGTATTAGCAGGAACAGATAGTTTTTATTGTGTTTGTGTTTACCTTATGAGTACATGAATATTAAAAATTTTGAATTGATGAAGTCAATTCAATTTTGCCAACTTTCTATGAGAAAGGCCCATGTGACAGAAAAGGCAGCCCACTCAAAATACTTGCTGCTAAAGCTAGCGTTCGAAGGGTGCAAAATGCGATTCGTTCTCGAAGACAGTTATTTGACTGGGCGACAAAATCTCTGCCAAACACAACGTGTCATTAGTTGAGTCATGCTCAATACAGTGAAGAAAAAATACCATTACTACGTTCTCAAAAATCATTGAAAATAAAGAGAAATTGAAAATATCATGGAATGATTTATATCTTGACATTCAAGTTTTAGAAGCGAAGTAATTGACAGCGTCCGAATAAAAAATTCTGTACAGATGTTCAAATAACTTATGTTCATATTTTACGACTCAGTTAAAACTTTTCATCGAAAATTATAAAATAATAGTGTATATTCCAAAGAAACCGATGAGAGAGAAAAAATAAGGGAGCGCAGTGGGACTCGCACGCCGATGAAACGTAGTTAATTAATTCTTTCCTATAGTAATAATAATTTCCTCATCGCATAAAAAGGGTTTTTGAACAAAAATTTAATGTAGAATGCGATGGTGATACTAAAAACTCGCTAAAAGGGGGTCACAATTGATACAAAAAATTACAACAATTTCATTGTTAATAAGAATCTTACAGTGCTAAAAAATTTTCTCGATAGTATTTTTTTTCTCAAAGCTTATTCTTTTATGTATAAATGACAAATAAAACTAATCTGTAGCCCCCATAAAACCAGAGTTTTATCTGTTTGAAAATTACTGGTCAAGTCCAAAATCACTAAAATCACAAAATTTCAATCCTTCCTAGTGTCCCAAAAATATAGTGAAAAAAAAAAAAAAAAAAAAAATTGTCTCTTTTTTTTAATGTAGAACCTGTAAAATAAGTTTCAGCCAAATTAAAGAAGTGTCGGTCAGAAAGGTGCTCGGTTTGTAAAACAACATCCCATATACATGTATGATATTGGAAACGAAAAAAGGTCATATAGTATTTACGGTAACAAATAAAGAGTAATATAGATGACTAACAACGGCATTTTTTAATGAATTGGACGAATACTGTATAAAAAGACCTTCCCTTTTGCTACTAACAGAGAAAATAGCGTACAACACAAATAACTTATGACAGATATTACTCGAATACATATACTAAACAACGCTAAGGACGACAAGACGACGTACAGTGTTACAACACGCTAAAATAAATCTTACTTTTTTTTAAATTGAACGTCTGAAGGAAGATAAATGGTACACATATCCATTTTTTCTCGTAGGTGATCAAATGAAAAATATTAAAAAAATACAGCTAGATCTTGTATATATTGGCTTGATCTCAAATTTTAGAAAGTTTTCGTAATTTTTTGTAAAGAGAGCATATTTGATCATTTTAAGGTTTATTATCTATTTTTAGAGACGCTTGTATAAGTAATGTAAATAATTAAGAATAATAATAAATTACACAACGTTTTTTTAATTCTGCTCATTAAAACATAACCTCAAAATTAATATTTACATTTGATTCTAATCTACTTTATGATAATTTATTATTACCGAGAAAAATAATCGCTTCTATGTTTTTATCACAGGACCATAAAGTTTTATGGTATTGTTCATAGCGATTATAATACTCAATTGAAAATAGCGGAAATGATTATTAGAAAGTGCAGACACTAAGTGTAACTCAAAAGAAAATAAGGTATTCTGTCATGAAATAGAGGCTTAGAAGATAATTTTTTGCATTTCATATATAATAAATTACTAAATTTCTAAAAAGTCTTGAAACACTTTGAAAAACTGTAATATAACAAATACATTTTTGAAATTATCTACAACTTTTGGGAAAATTACTAGAACTGGTTATTATTAGAAACTGATTTGTTCCTAAATAAAATTTTATAAGTTTCGTAGTCAATTACGTATTAGGTTACATTACAAACAGCAAGTTTATCGAATTTTAGGACGTTGATACATAACCTTTAAAATACATGTTAACATTTGGTTTTTATCTACTTGTAATAAATTAAGTAATATCGACGAATACATTAGTCCTTATGTTTTGTATCACATATTCAAAAAGTTTATAGATGTGTTCCGTATCTTTTATGATAGCTTATTTAAAATATCGGGTATTATTATTGGAAAAGGTCAAAACCAAGTGTAGTTTGAAAATTAAAGATTTTCTGATGACACAAAAGCTTCAATGATAATTATTATTATTCTGTACGTAATAAAATCTTCGATTTTGTGAAGTGTCGAAGAATTTTGCAAAATTGTCACCCAACCTTTAAATCATGTACAAAAATTTTGCAATTATTTTGCCAAATTATTGAAACTGGTGGCTTTATCATACTTATTTGTTTCAAAATACACATTGATAAGTCAATTCGGCAATTATATAATAAGTAACATAACAATAAATTTTTTTTTTAATTTTGCAGATTCTAGCATTATATTTAAATAGGTAGTAACATAAAATTTTAATAAACCGTAAATTAATTCAGTCAAATCAAGGAAAATTTACATTTTACTGTTCTTAATCAACATACAGTGAAGTTAAACCATGTTGAATCAATCAATATGATGGCCTATCTATATCGGCAGAAATACTTATTAGCATTGTATTTAAACAACCTGAATATTTTAGAAATTTTACCAAGCATTATTAAAACTGAAAGTGTTAGTTAACGCATTTGTATTAGAAGAGATAGGTAATAATTTTTCAGTTCTTATTGATGGAATAAAAATTACAATAGAGGACTTTTCCGGTGTTTGCGCACGTTAACATAACTCTGAAATCAATGATAATATATTTCCAAGCTTTTATTATTTCACGCTCACGACAAGACCTTAAAAATTATGTTTATGTTCTGAGTCAATATCTTTCTATGGTATATCAGAACATAGTTGCAAATAATTTTTATATTTTTACTCAATCTCTAAAAGCAAATCAAAAGTGCTGTGTAAAGGTCTTTAAAGATTTTTTTTAATTAGGGTTCCTTAGTTTTAGGACTATAGAACGACCCTAGTTCAACAAGATACATAGGTCTAAAAATAAATTATAATGTTTGCAAGATTTTTAAAGAATTGACGACAAGAAAGAATAAATTATATGTCATGCTAATGAACTTTTGTTTTAATTATTTGGCTAAAACCAGACCATATTTAATTTTTATAAGGTTATGAAAATTCTTACATTTTTTTCTAGCAACAAAATGGGCCAAATTACTTAATAATGGTTGAAAAAAATCCAGATTCTGCTAATTTGGCTTATACCAGTCTGATTTTATTTCCACAAAATTCCAGAAAATTTCGAACATTTATAGGTACGATCAAAGGTTTTCAAGTTCTTTCATGGCTTTTCGAATGCCAGTATTAGATACTAAAAAAAAAATTTTTTTTAGATATTCTCTAATTATTCTGGTTTTACGCCTTCTCTAATGCTCTATTTTCCCCTTTTGGTCCGGCTATCATAAAAAAAATAATAAATATCGCAAAACATTATGGGCCTGTCATAAAAAACATGACAACTAATTTTGTCGATGTTCCTGCATCAATATAGAGTAGATAAAAATTAAATGTTACCAAATATTTAAAGGTTATGTTTTACTGAGCAGGATTCTTGAGAACTTTATTTAGTAATTTACTATCATTCCAAATCATCAACAAAATTTATAGCATCGTCCCTGGAAACGAATAACAAACTTTACCCTACTAAATATTGACAATTTACAAAAAATGTTCAAACTCTCTCAAATTTGAGGTAAGATTATGATTTATTAAATTTGACTATAGTTGTTCCATACTTGCCATTCACTAACCTACAAATTGAAAAAAAATGTGTAAACCAATTTTTTATTTTGAGATATTTGATGTTCGTCAAACTTTACTCTGTTTTCAGCCTTGTCTATTAAGATCATGTTCAAAAATATAACACACGTATATTAAGTATAATACACGAAAATGTAGTCCTTATAATATTTTGTGTGAAAAAAATATTTTATTCTGATTGGGACTTCTTAGCCAATTACATCCCAGCTACAGTTTTATAGACTATGGCGTAATCATGGTTTGCAAACGCCTGTCTTTTTTCCACCATGTCCATAACTCAGTTGTTTATCCATATACTTATTCTTGGTTTTTATTATTTACGTTTATAAAAATTTTAGACAACAATCTTCAATACAATCAAAATTTTGGGATAAGAAAACCAAAGTAAAATAACACTGTAATTATAAAACTTAATATCATTTCTCTAGGTTATAATTATGATAGAAAATTGAATTTGCTAAATGGAATTCAAGCTGTTTATCTGTCTATTTGATGAATAAATCGTCCTGGGAAAACAGAAAATTTCAATGGGCTGTGTTAAAATTGCTTCGGCTACGATCGGTCATTTTCAGCAAAGTAAGATAATCTTAGAGGGCTTTGGAAAGATGGATTTCCAGTAATTGGAAGAACTCAACTCATTTTCGGCAGAGTTCGGCGAAAGGGAGTCTTTCGGGTAACTTTAGCTATCTTCGGGGGATCTATGAGTTTAAACAACGGGTCAAAAATGTGTTTTGCTACGTATATAAGGGATCAGTTTGGGATAGTTGGGCTAAAAAAAACAAGCTGTAATAATTTTTTGTATGTTGTTTTATAAGTTATTGCACCGCATGTGGCCAGTACTTGAACAAGATTTTAAAATGGATAGCTTATCATGACATCATGTCCTGTAGATAGTAAGGGTAAAAGAAAAATGTAGGACAAGACAAATGATAAATTAAAACCGCCGCTGATAAGATATGTCTCGAAACTTATAAGAAGTTTCATAATTTTAAATGTCCATTTTGGATGCATAAAGCATTTATTTGCGTTTCTTGATAGATAAGGCTCATCGTTCAATTTAATAAGGATTAAAAACAGTCAGAAAAAAATAGAAAAAAGCTTATTACAATTTGCTGCGCATCACTTTGATTCATCGTATGAAATGTGATAGAGTTATTTAATTACGTCGATAATTATATTTTAATACTAAGCTGTCAAAGTTAAGTTACTTAAAAAGTTGCATATTTTTTTTTGTCTCCCAACTAAACGATCATTTAATCGTATGATTTTTTTTTTTTAAGTAAAAGACTTGATGCTTAGCTTATAAATCACTCCAATTTTTGTTTAATGTTCATCGTTTGAAGAAGAAATAAATAATATTTGTTGTTTTTAATTTGTTTATCATTTACTTTTTTTTTAACTAGAATACTTTACGACTACAAATCATCAAGCACTTTACCATTAACCTTGTTATTTGATCTCACGACCTATGTCGCTTCCAGTTCCTCATAAGTAATTTTGTATTGACACCAACGAAAATGCACATACTCCTAATCTCACAAATAGGATTATAGTCACGCAATATATGTATACATTTTCTAATAGTCAGCTATGATGCCTAAGAAATTCTTAAAATTCGTGCTTTCCTCTAATTTGCACCTAATTGAACTTATTTCAGGATTATTTTGTTGCCTGTGCAATACCCTACAAGAATGTGTTTTCCTTAGTCGTATTGCAGTCTATTACCTGTAAGTTAATGAGTTATCTATGTTGCTTGATTCCATACTTGGTTAATTTAGCATGCATTAGAATTTAATAGCCACGAAATGACTTAAATGCGTGTGCTCGTGTGTATCCGAATGTGTGTCGATACCAGCAGTCGTGCTTTACGTAACATGACACTACAAACACGATTCAAATAGCCTAAAAATTTGTGATTTTTGTTTACTTAAAGAAAATACTTTATCCATTTTAATGTGTAAATAACGTTTACCGACCTTCATATCATAATAATAGTGTTAATTTTAAAATAAACGTTAGAACATACGAAATATAAACACTATATTCGGAACCGAGAATGCTTTTCGTATGCTTCCGGTAGATGTTACATAAAATTTACATCTACTTTTTTCTTTCTCGTAGAGAAAGCTTTGCTAAGGACGAAAAATGATATTTAAAACAAAATATGTTATAAACACGTTTTATTAAGTTTAGAATCAAAATACACCATTTTTGGAGAATGTCCGTCTGTGTGTAAGTGTGTGTATGTATGTAATAAGTTACATCTCAGGAATCTCTTAACCAATATTAGGATTTTGTCTTATTTTCGATTACTATTACCACTAAAAAAAATTAAGGTCTTGCTATATATTTGTTTTTATTTTTATTTAATCGATTTTTCAAAATTATTTTTTTCTAAAAAGTTGATTCTTGAGCTACTTATTGTTATTTTAGAATATCTAACAATAAAAATTCTGAAAGATCATTAAATGTTACACAAAAAAACGTATTTGGTAAGAATTAATAAAATTTAGTAGCTGGGTGTGCGTAGGTGTAAATAGCTAATGTATATAATCAGTCATACCTTACAATTTTGTTGGCCGATTGAAAATATGTTCATCTTTTTTTTTCGTTTTTCAATACAAATTACTCATCGAGAAAAAAATTCGATATAATAATTTGTATTTTAATTTTGATTCGCAATATTTTTGAAATTTGTTTTTTTGTAACAAATAGATTTAAAAGATGTTTATCGTTTTTTTAGTACATTTTACGATGAAAATTCTGAAAGTTTATTAAATCATAAACAAAGAAAAATATTAAGGTAGAATTTAAAAAGATTAGTACCCGGATGTGCGTGGGTGTAAGTGAGAAATATTTGTAATCAGTCATATCTTAAGATCGGTTTGACTGATTTCATTACTTTCTAGCTTATTTTATTTTTTTTTTTCTCTTTTTAACATCAGAAAAAAAATTAATAACAATTATTTTGTGTTTGGCTGTACATTTTTTAAATTTTTTTATTGAATTTATACACTCATCACCACAGAAACAAATAACAATTCTTATGGATCTTTATGCGTACTTCTGTCCGTACAAAAGTTCGCATACATATATATATATATATATATATATATATATGCATACATATCTTGCATTTCATGTCAAGCGGGCCACCTGAATATCTCAAAAACGGACATTATAATTTCTTTGAAATTCGGCGCAGATTTACATTTGGATGTATACTTGATGTCTTTAAATTTTTGTACTTTGCCTTCTTATAATTTCAAAATAGCGGACGGAATTGACTGAAACTACGGATATTTCAAATTTTTTAGTGCACGTTTTCACTTGTTTGTCTTTAATAAATCAGTTACATACCAACCGTAAAAAAAAAAGTATTTTTTTTCTTGAAAAGGCTGAACACAAATATAACATAAAAGTAACAAGTCTAAAATGGCAACTTTAAAATGACGAATCAAAGTAATAAATGCGAAGGATTCTTCAGGCAAAGATTCTTCAATATCAAGCCATTGATTTTTTAGTTTTTTTAGGGTACTGCTCATAATATTTACTTACTTGATGATTTAAAAGTAATAAATACAAAATGGCAACCTTAAAATGGCGTCTTAAAGTGCTAAATGCAAAGTATTTTTCACGCTAAGAGTCTTTAATAACAAGGTTTGATTGATTTTTTAATTTTTTCTGGATACTGTTTATATTATCCACTGACTTGAAAATTTATAAGTAACAAATTTAAAAGGGCAACTTTAGAATGGTGACTCAAAGTAAGATATAATATAAACTTTTGCTAAACTTTTGCATATTCTATGCATATTTTATAACCTACTTAGTAATATATTGAAATACATGGTCTTAAGGACAATTAACTGTCTTCAAGGCAAAATATAGAACGATCTGTAATCAATTTGACTAATATCACAATAATTTTTAGCGCATTCAATCATATCTAGTTGCAATATATAATTCATAATATATTCTGGGCATGACACTTGGGACTCTTTTAGGTTCTGAATTTGGGTGGTAAGATTTTTTGATCCTGTATACGCTTATTCTTCATAGCTGTAAGATTACCTGACGTAGAAGATTACGATTTTCTCCATTAAAAAATAATTGCCCAAGAATATTCATTTAAAAAAAAAATTTACATAATCGTAGACTACTAAGGTAAAATTTTTTAATCACAGTTTTTCCTTAGTATCCTGTTTATTATCGAAAATGCCGTAGAGATGGAAATTAATTTCTCAGTAATTACTTCATAACTTTAACACTTTTAATGCATATTTATTATTTGTATACATGTGTATTGCCTACATACGTAAGTGGCTACTTGCGTTACACTTGATTTTTTTATAGCTATGTTCAGCGCTTTAGTATTCACAGAAAGATATTTTCTCTGTGATTTATAATATTTTGTCTTTACGTAGAATGACATTAACTTGAATTGCACTAAATTGATTAGAGCAGGTATTTCATCAACTTCACCAGAAAAACTTTAAGAGAACCTAAAATTTGAAAAATAAGATTACTTACAGAATCCGTTGATTTTTTTGTACGTTAAGGTTATTGTTCAATAATATAGCATGATAAACGTTACATTATGATATTATGAGTGGCTAAATACAGAAATGTTAATATTATCTAAACATTTAAAATGGCGGATCCAATATTGCATACCGAAATCTGAAAAATCACTACACTATTGCACAAAAACTATAATGTAGCGGTTTTCAAGGTCGTTAAATACGAGTAGCCTATTTATATTTCTTAATTTTAAGTGGTGCATCCAATATGGTGTTAAGAAATTTCCAGAATAGCTACAAATTTCTAAAATGCTATGTGTAAGGATTTTCAAGGTCGCTTAATTCAAATCCATTACTAGAATTTTTCAATAAGCAGACCATAGAAAAAAGAAAAATTATATGTATGACGGTTAAGTAGCGTGGTGTCAGTGAAGACACGTAGCAGTTAAAATATGAAAAACATTTAACTGTACCGTGAATAATCATTAGCCAATGCAACTTGTAAATCAATCCTAATACATAACAAGTTGACGTTTCGGCAGTTTTTGATTAAAGCTATAGCTTTCTTTACATTATTAGACTCTAAATTAAATAATAACGTTTGCTATAAATCTAGAAAGGTTAGGTACATGCGTATTAAGGTGTCTGTTATTTACCGATTATAACTTTTTGATCATACACCACCTGGAATCTCTTTGTTGTATCCTAAAATGATAATCTATACCATGAAAACCTGAAAATTTTGGATTTACACGTGCCCCTAGACCGAATTTGATTTCCCATTTAAATAGCATAGGATTTTCAAACTTTAACCTTGTTTGATTTTTTTGACCTCTTTAAGTATTTTTTCTGAATTTTTAAATCATACTATTGAATTACGTATCACTTGTACTTGATGAATTAATTTTTTCCAGTTCAATGTGAGCATGTTGAAAAAGTTCGATTTTGGCCTTCGAAGCCTTCGAAAAACAATAAATCCAAAATATGAAATTCTTTTAACTTGCTTATTTTGAGCTAGAAAAAATCAATAAATCAAGCCCATGTGATACGTCATTTAATGGTGCAATTTAAAAATCCAGAAAAATACTTAAAGAGGTCAAAAAAATCAAACAAAGTTGAAGTTTGAAAATCCTATGCTAATTGGGTCTAGAAACACGTTTTAAATCCAAAATTTTCGGATTTTCAGGGTATGGGTTATCATTTTAGGATACAACATAGAGATTCCAGCGGGCATATGATCAAAAAGTCAAAATCGGTAAGTAACGGACATCCTTATGCATATATACATATATACATGTTGGTTTCCCAATGTATTACTTAGATAAACTACAAACAGAACTATTACTCAAGCTTTTTCGACAAGACTAGTCAAAAGACCGTGTGCTGTACTTATTCCATTCAATTGCATATAGTAATTTTGAAATTATTGTACATATTTACACGTTTGTTATTGTTCGTCATATAAAAAAAAAAGATGAATGTAGATAAATGGGTGCTGTGACATGGTACTAAATTACATGAAATATGTCTGGTATACTTAGGGTGCATAATGTGTGCACAGAATATGTATATTATAAGAGGCCGGGCATATGACTGTATCATGAATATAGGTAGAAACAGTACAATGATTATAGTAAGTAGGTAATAACTTACATAATCAACACACAACAAGAGTAATACACGAGCAATATGCATACTGTATGTATGTCTTTTAGGGCATTTCGTAAGTAATGTACTTGTCTTTTTTACGTTATTCGACGCCTGTAATAATTTACTATTTAAAACGTAATAATTATAAGAGTACAAAACTTGCAATAACTAAAGGATTGTACTGCAATCACCACTATGTAACCTGATCCACTTTTTTCGGCAAAATACACTGTTGACGTTAGGAAGAACGCGTCACAACGATTGAGTGCAAAAAATACTCGTTATAAATTGTACCTTCCAGGATAACCTGCAATTTATGTTAAGTTTAATTATTTTGCTTTTTGCAGACCTAGAACTTAAAAAATTTGCTTACATGCAATCCAACTTACAATCCATGCTTGAGAATCGACTTTAAAATGTTTTAAAAGTTCAAATTCTTTACTAATTTGGAACTACATAATGTCAAAAACTATGATCAAGACATTAAAATGATATTAAAGTCTATACGAATACAAAAAATTAATAATTTATGTATATATATGTAGATAACTCAGTTTCTGTGCATTATCGAACAAGTTAGTCGACGAAGAAGGTAAATAAAGCTTTAAATATGATAATTATGATTTAATATGAGATTTTTAAGTTTTAGTTAATTATCATCATGCAGAATAAGTTTAATAAATAGTTTGTTTAAACAGTTCATCACAAATATCCACAGAAAATTCGATTTCTCAGTTAATACATGACTTCTTTTAAAAACCCATCAAAATAAATATTGTGAAAAGTATCTTATTTCTTACAATATGTATATTTTATTTAAAATAGAGAGTATAAAAAAAACTGTAACTTTAAAAAATCATAAAAATTGGCTATTGAAATACTCAAATAATTATTTTTAACTTTTATCGTGGAAAAAATGTTTTAACAGTATGACTTATACAGTTCAGTGCAAATATCAACAGTTTTGAGTCCGAAAGTATCTAACGCCCGGTAAGTTTGAATCCAAAAGTGAGCCAACCTAGTAAGTTTAAAAATTTTTTTATGTAAATTTATTGAGACAAATGCTGCCACAATAAGAAGTTATAGTTTCTTACATAAGCGTGGTATTTGGGATCGTGAAAAAAAGATGCACACACATATTTCGATCCCCAGCCAACGATGCGATTTCAATTCAGACCTGTATTAAAAGTAAGATATCTTGTTAATTTTTGTCTCAATAAAGCAATATACTATTCACGAAAAAAAGTAATATTTTAAACAAAAGATTCAGAACAACACACTAGTCCCTTTACAGCATATAAAAAAAACTGTTTAAAAGCAGGTTTGGAAAATTATCTCAATTTGAAACAAGTTTCATGAAAAATAATAATTATTTTATGTTACTCATCATAAAAAAATATATAATTCTCAGTGAATCATTTATGTATGCAATACTATTTATTTTTATTCTTATCTAATTATTGTCGTATACATTTTTTATCATCACTCGTAATCATTTTCATCACTTTTACTGCTGTCATTCTCAAATTCTTCATCCTCTTCTGAATCTTTTTCGTCTTCTGAACAATTATTACTCTCTTTATTATCATCATCATCATCATTATCATCTTCATCATCATTATTATCATTATCATCATCATTGTCTGATTAAAACATTTAACAAACATATTTAATCTTACGCCGATCAATAATATCCATCGTTTCGAAAAAAGCAGCTATTACAGGAGATTTGCTCTTAATTTAAAAAAAATTAATATATTCTGGCTCTTTTTTAGATAAATGTTATAATACCCTATGCAAAGAACAAAACAAACTAACTTTGAAAAATACTTAGTGACTTGAACATTTAATTAATAGATTGCTATTGATATTTACCTCGACCTTTGTGTCCTTTTTATTTACAGCATTTTGTTTCCTGTGTACAAACAGTAGGGCTTCGTTCGGCTAAGGTGTATATTCGTGCCTTTTCATTTTTCTTTTAAATATGATTCAATGTTATTATAGTGTCGATGTTGTAACAAGCCCACCAAATAGCATCTTCAAATTTAGCTTTCCTCCTTTTTTGCCTGCTCCGACTCACCAACGTTTGCTTATAAAATGATTTCATTGATTCTGCTGCATCTCCTGCCTAGTAAGCAGGTGGAAAAAGCGCTAATTACCTCAAAATTTTGCAACTGGGCTAAAGGATTTTGTGCATAGTCGGATTTATAAGGGCCCACTTGTACAGTTAATATTGCCTCTAATAAGTTTTTTTGCAAAATTTTTCGAGCTTGTCGGGATCCAAAGGTTCTTTGCTCTTTAGCCCTTTCAAATTAATTAAAAGATCCTTAACCGATTGTTTATCAAGGCCCAGACATTTAGCAAAAACTTTTGGATCAATAATATTTTCGGGCAACATTTCCAGTGATTGACGTTGCAAACCTCTTGCTAAACTTAATCAACTCGTACTTTAGGTCCATCACAAACCTTTTTCATTATTTCCTTCTTTAGTTCTTACAAAATATCTATATAATAAAGAAATCAAACATTAGTCTTTTTATCGAATAAAGTGCACAGTGATGGTAAGCATACATGATTATTGATCTCAATTAAATGTTTATTCTAATCAAAAGTTAGTAGTAATGTAAAATTGTTATATATCACTGTTTATACGATTATGATATCTTATTAGAGATGTCTTGTGTGTTGCTTATTTAAAACCTTGAAATATTTTGTCGAATTACAGGGTTAAACATTGAGAAATTTGTATTAACTATTTATTTTTCTTTCGACTCAATTCAGATAATATTTTTCCCCTAAAATATTTTTTTATTGCATGCGAGAAGTCGATTTATTGCTTTATTCAATCAAAAAATGTAAGAAACATATTTTTGGTTGATTTTTTTAAAAAAGCTAGGTAATAACATCCAATGATACAAAAATCAATAGGACGTGTAACACAATCATGACAAATGTGCCTGCAAAGTTTAAGCGCACTACGATCTATCCTTTAAAAGATAACGCACGCCAAAAATTTGCACATACCTGTGATGCACATACTTGTGCATATACACGATCCTTTTTTTAAACATGTTTTAATATACTTAGGGACCTTAAAAACGTTGAAAAAAGTAAAAAAACTACGATTTTTTAATTGTGATCGTCACAATGCTTGTCTCTAAGAAAGAAAAATTATAACAAATAAATAATATACAATTACCTTTTAATATCGGACTGTTTACTACACATTCGCTAGATCTAATTTTCTCTACATTTCTGTAGGAAAGATGTAGCAGGTGCTGCAAAAACCGCAGATAGGCATGGAGTTGCCCCCTACCAAATGTTAAGCAAACCTTATTCGACGCTTTTAATGTGACTTCTTTGTAGTTCCTAAAAGAAAATCGTTAAGGACGTAGTGATCTCTTTTCTTGTGGGATTCTAGCGAATTCCGTTGCAATTATGTCATTATTTTCTTTCTCGAAAAAAGTACGTAAAGGTCAGAGAGTCCTTAAACTTTGTTAAAGGGTGTTTTTCCAACAACGACCTGCTAATTTAAAAAATAAATTAATTTGCATCCTTTTTTAGAATTCCTATACATATAGAATACTAGTGATAAAAGATTTTATGCAAAATTCTATTGTTCACTACAAAAAAAAGTTGTTTTTTGACTTACTGCAGATTTACTAAAATTATGCAGCATGCATTTTAGATATTTTTGAGGATTCATCGAGATATCAATTTTTATTGAGTTCTTTAAAACTATTCGAAAAAATAAATAACTTTTTAATTTTCATAGATGCATTACCATCGAAATTGTTTATGAGTTTAAAGTATACCATAGTAGTCACAAAGAAAGGCTGTTCTGATATTGTAGTCTCGTTCTCGGTGTTCTCGAATCTGGGTTGTGGATTAATGATTCCCGAAAAACTGTCTGCTCCAATGCAAACGTACAATGTTACATCTTGCTACTGATTTTCTGTCTAATCAGGTTTAACTGATTCGCAAAGTCTTTCTGCGGTGTAGCTTTGGCGATCATTCAGCAGTATAGCCACCCCCCCTCCCCCCACTTCTAAGACAATATGATTATTTGAAGTACACTGTTTTATTTCTTTTTTCACTTTTCTGTATTCAAGATAAATGTTGCAATTTCTAGAAATTGCGTCTTTTCCTTAATCATCGCGAACGGCTTTTGTCAGTCTATTTTCCGTATGATAGACTAGGGCTGATTCAGGCATATAAGGAATGACACTCGTTTTTTCTTGAATATTTTTTTTACCAATGCCTTGTTCTCGCTCACCTGTATTTCTGTTGATATAATATTTAATAAGATTTCGTCTCGAATCACGACATATTACATTCTATTCCTGCTATGATCAGAAAGCATCTAAACTAACATACAAAATCATTCAAGATATATAAAAAAAAAATGTGCATATACTAATATTTCTCACCTTTTTAAAAGTTTGAAATTTTTTTTGTAACTGTCTTATAAGCCTAATACATAAGAAACGAGCGCAGAATGTAGACAGAAGTTTTTATACCTTTTTTCAAGAAATATGTTTAAATAAATATAATATTATTTATCATTCGTCTGAACGCAGACATAAGAAATTAAAATTAAGATTGTTCGAGAAGCAATTTAACAAAATCTCATTTTTATCCGGTTAAAATTTGTCAAATCTTGCAGGCCTTTCGCATGTACAATTTAGTAATTTAGATAATAGTATTTAATACCTATTATTAATTCCTTTTGTGATACTTTCAGGTTGTTGCCTGCAGGACCTCTTAGAAGCTGTTTAGCTCTCTGCGTAACGGTTCGAGCATTTAAAACATTTTACGTACCAATCGTATGTCCTCCAGATTTTCTCATACTCTTTCGTGATCGACCTCCTTTACTCCCCAGAGCTTTTTTCTTAATTTATTTCGTGACTTCTTATCAGGGCTAAAAATACAAAGTCTTGCCACTGTTAACATTTTGCTAGCAACTGCAATAACTTGGCATATTAATAGCCTTAAAATTGCGTTACAAGAGTATTTGTGAGTATTTTTATGTGTTTACATTATTTTTGCAAGGGAGAAACTTAATTCACTGTTTTAAATACAACATATAATAACCAATCTGATGGTTAAAAAGGAGTAAAATCATTTTTTTTTAATTAAGTCAGTAATTTGTAGGGAGAAAAATTACAATAAGTAGAACTATATTATATGGAGAAACTATAGGCAAATTTTAAATTTAACGGTATAAGTTTAAATGAAAGAAGAATTTCTCATACAAATTTTTTAAACCTTTTTTACTGTGTTTATTTAAAAAAAAAATCAACTATCTAAGATATTCAATGTGCTTTTTATCATGGACTTCTCGTGGAGTGACAAAGTTTTACAAATGTTTATCAATCTATTTTCGGTAGAAGCCAAACACAATATGAACTTATGCAACTATCAATAATAAAAACCAGCGTTTTCATACGATTCGTCTGTCTTTTTTTTAGAGTATGATACGGAAATTACGCTGGTTATTAAAGGTTTTATCATAATTTAAGATAAATTACTCAGAAGAAATACTTTACTTGAAAATATATATACATACTAAATGTATCACCACCAAATTGTCCTTAAGCTTAATTTTTTAGTTTTATGATATCAATACTAACTTTGGCGGGTAACGCGAGATATTGGCAACGAGATTTTTTGATCACTGATAACACGAACTCCATCTCATGTCCCTTGTATAATTTTAAAGATTTTCACATATCTAGTGTGCACTTTGTTATGAAAATAACTTAAAAAACATAAGGACACTTGCTAGTATTTTTTCAAAATTTTATGGATCTGCATTCAATAACGATATATGTTGGTTTTTCTTGATTTTACTCATTATTCACCACTTTAAACAGATGACTGCTACAGAAATATCGAATTGGTAGAGTCCAATTGATTTGTAAAAAATAAAAATTTTTACTTTAATGGGCAATAAAAAAAAGGATAGCCATCTGGTGGATAATCTTAGCAACTACATTTTGTATAATCGAAAGCCCTATCCGAATTACGGTGTATAAGTACAGAATTATCATAACATCTAAAATAGACTTCAGTTTTCATCATTGCTCACAATATAATGAATGATTGTAACTATAAGGATTACTAATGTACTAGGACAAGTGTATTATACTGAGTGTTTTTTCTTAAAGATTTTTTTTGTGTGTATTATATTGCATTGTCGAGACACTAACAGCGACAAGATATCGTTCTTTCGATAATGTTCTGAATAAAAATCACATCATCAGCTGGGGATCAAAATACATCTTCGCTCTCACGATTCTTAATACCACGTATATGAAAGAAATTGTAATTTTTTTTGTGGCAGCATGTGTCATAATAAATCCATACACAATCATTTCTGAACTTACCAGGGCTTAAAAGCTCGCGATTTCCAAGCAGTCAAGGAGGGAATTATTTTTTTTTTTTTCACTATATTAAAGTACAGCGTTTGTAAGTTGGCGCACTTTTAGATGAAAACTTTCAGGGCTTCGGATACTATTGGATTCAATACTGTTCTGAAATATTTTGAATGTAAATCCTATAGTTTAAAAAACGCACAAAGCTATATCAGCAACACAGTTAAATATTTAACTGTAGATTAGGTGGATCCTTAATAATTTGAAGCCTACATATAGAGATAGAATATCATGATTTTCAGGCTACATTATTAAAGACAATTGCTTTTTAATGCGTTACATTACAGTATTACCATGACTGGTAACAAAAAGGATATCACTTAAATAAAGTTAATAATAAACTCTACATCTTTATATCCTGAGTGTACGGGCTTTGCTAGCCATATTTTTAAGCATAAAAATGGTTGATGTGCATTCTTTATTATCTAATTACAGAATTATTGACAGGAGTGCTGTCTTTTATAGTTATTGATATAACTGTTTTAATATGTATACAAAATATCAATATATGATTTCTTGGAATGAACCTATTATTTAAAGGATTTCTCTACGATGTAAGTTAAAAATTCTGATTCCGTCATTACACTAGCCAATTATTATAAATTTAAAAAGTTTTAAATTGTTTATACACCTCGTCCTTGAAATATGATATACGTATCGTGATAAATTATATATTTTTAAGATAATTCGCGTCGATGGGTTTCTAAAAAAAGTCATTTTTCAACCGAGAAATCAAATTTTCTGTGGATTTTTGTGATAAATTGTTGAAACAAATTTTTGCTTTAACTTATTCTGCATAATAATAAAAATCAAATACTTACAATTCTCATATTTTATAGCAATTTTCATACGTAATGCTCTACTAAGCATAATACTTGATAAACTTGTTAGATAATGGATAGAAACTGGTCTAACTACAGATCTATGCATATCATATAGATACAAATTATTAATTTTTGGCATTCATATGAACATTTTAATTGTTTTAAGGTCTTTATTATAGTTTTTGACACGATGTTGTTCCGAATAGATAAAGAATTTCAACTTTTAATGCATTTTAAGTATATTCTAAACCTTAGATTGGAAATTAAATTCGATACTTGCAAATTTCTAACTTGCTACGTCTCCCAAAAGCAAAATAATTGAATTTGACATTTATTGGAGGTTTTTTTAAAAAGTACAATTTTTATCTAGTATTTACTGCCTGGAATTGTTACGATCCGTTCATTCTAACGTCAACAGCTTATTATGCCGAAAAAATTGAATTGAGTTACATAGTAAAACGTTACAACTATACTGATTTTAGGCTATCTGACCGTTGACTATAAGCATGTAATCAGAGTAAAATCAACTCTAGAAAATGATGATACCTATGTTTATATATGTATCTATTTTTTTACTGAAACCATCCTAGAGTTGCTGTAAATATTGTAAGTAATTTTATTGACCAATATTATGGAAAGGGACAAAAATGTGGAAAAAAGGGCAAAACTTCGACTAGAAAACGTTTTGGGAAAAATAGGATGCAACAAGCAGGATTAGCCAATATAAATTTAGTTTACATATACTCCCTCGCTGCTATAAATACCTTTTGAACTTTTTTAACATTGCATCTCGTGTTTTTGGGTGATATTAAGAACTAAACAAGTCTAAATAAAAGTTAAACATTTTTTTCTGTAAATTATTTGACCTAAATTTTTCAAAGATTGTTTTATTTCTCTAAATACCATACCTAGGTTTATCGAAGAAAATTTTTGAGGAGAGATCAGTTGTGTACTAAAATTTATAATAGTTGGATTGAATCAGATTAAAATTAACCCTATCAAAAAAAAAAAGGGAGTAGTCAATAAGGGGTGAAGAGGGTACATTTTTATAAATTTTACAGAATATTCGTAGTCAGCGACCCCCAAACCTTTACGAGTGATATGCGACCTTGTTATTTTAGAAAATGTGCGATATGTTATGCCATGGGATGATCAGTAAGGGGTATGAAAGGTAAATTCCTATGGATTTTACATTATATTCGTAATCTATGATTCCACAAGCTTCGAAACTGATGTATAAATAAATTATTTTAGGAAATGTGCGTTATTTTATGCTTAATAAGAGATCAAGGAGGTAAATTTACGTAAATTCGAGTATAAATTTGTAATTAAAGACCTAAATACTTACTACTTTATACATTTTTAAAACATTACTCAAATTTTTAACTTTTGGCTAGTTTTTTCGGAATTGGCCACACAGTGTAGGAAATACAATATAATGGCAAAAAAATTCGAAAATTTGCAAAAAAGCATGAATATTTATGTATCAGGGTTTGAGAGATTGCGAAGCACAAATCTAGCATGAGAATTTTATATTGCGGATCCTATATGTCAACCCAAAAAATTGAAAAATTTGCAAAAATGCATGTACGGTAGTTCTAGAAGTCACCAAGTACGAATCTGACGTCAGAATCTTACAATTTTAAATTACATATTTAATGTGGCACCCTGATTTGAAAGATCAATTTTTTTTATTGCAAACATAGAGGTTTTGGAGGTCACTACATAATAATTCATTGGCAGATATCAAATACTTAAGACGGCTGATTCAATATGACAACCAAAACTATATTTTTTTTATTATATCATATTTGTTAAACTAACAATAGAAAAGTCTACCAGTTGTCCAACAAAATTGTAAACAAGCTTTTTTCTTGAACTTTGCTGTGCTCAGGATTTTGAGCTACTAACTAGCAATTTTTTTTTTTTAATCTGGACATTTAGACTTATTCAATTATAAAAATATGAAAAGATTGAGCATCGCAGTTCACATAAGAATATAAATTGAGTGCATCAAAGTAACGTAAGTCAATACAATCCACACTAAAAAATTAGGAAGGCCTTCATACATACATATATATTTCTGGTTATTTCATAGGGACTATCGCAAAACATTGTAGGATTAACCACATATCGAATGATCGAGATCAGACCCCTGGAATAGACAGTTTTAAGGAACAGCTGGCTTACCTTGAATCAAATTTGTTCATTCTTTCAGCAGAAAACGAGTCCCAGAACAAGAAAGAGGCAGCTGTAAACGCCTTGGACACCGAACTGTGTAAAAGCTCAAACACTTACAAGAAGAAGTGTAAGAGGCACATCAAAGGGGTCAAAGAGCAGAGCACACCCGACGCTGGTAAAGAACACAGATATACTCAACAAAGATGCAGTGGAAAAAGTAAACTGCATATTCAACCTCGAAAAGTCGGACACTAAGTCTTAAAAGGCCATAGACACCGTCAATGACGTGGAAGAGCAGCAGACTGAAAAGCCTCCTACATCAATCGTCATCCGCGAAAAGAAGCACTGGCCCAAAATCAAAGAATCTCTCGCCCACCACAACGTCCTCGTCCAGAAGGCGTTAAACGTCTCCAACGGTGGAAAAATTAACGAAGAAAGGGTTGACGGCTTTCGCACAGTCATAAAACACCTGGATAAGGTCAACGTCCAATATACAATGCATTAGCTAAAGAAAGACCAGAAGCTCATCATAGTCATCCGCAATGTCAATGAAGTCTACTTCGAGGAAGAGGTACTGAGGGAAATTCGTCTTAAAGTCTTAGCCGTCAAAAAAGTACTCCGCATGCGCAAAGGCAACAGAATTCGGCTACTCCTCGTGGTGCACCTGGACCCTGCCAATCCAAAAGATAGATCCATCTTCGACATCTAGTGCATCGGAGGCCTCTGAGTTTTAGTCGAGGCCAAACGAAAAAACAAGCTTATCCCGCAGTGCAGATGCTGCCAGAAATTCTGACACGAAGCAAATTACTGCCACGACCGTGCTGCACAGGAGGCCAATTCAGGTTTTACGTGTTAGAAACCTAATATCTCACAAACTAAAAAGAGTAGCTAAAAAATTATTTTTGGAGCTCGAAGCTAAGATCATGGACAATAGAGAAAAACTATATAGAAGACTAGATCTCAAAATTCTAACCTCTAAATCAATAAAAAACCCACAAGAAATAAATTCTGGGCTGAAAATTTATAAGAATGGCTTAAGTACCTTGTATACTATTGTTTTTAAAGCAATTCTTCATATCATCACCAAATTTTCACTAAACATGGCCTCACATAACCTACAAAAAGTAATTATAAACTTTTATTTGTCAAAAACCTAATATCCTGAGAATGTGGACAAGTAGATAAAAAAAATTGGTGGAGCTTGAAAGCCGAGATCATTGTAGATAGAGAAAGACTATTGCGATATCTAAATAGCTAAATGCTAACCTCCACATTAATGGAAAAAAATACATTCTAGGCCGAAAATTTATAACAATGGTAAAATTACCTTAACAAATATTGTTTTTGAACATATATTTATATTATTACCAAATTTCCACTTAATTTGCCCTAACATAACCTAAAAATAAATGATTTGGAACTTTTAATTGTCAGAATCCTAACATCCTGAGAGAAAGGACAGGGAGATAAAATTTTGTTGGAGCTCATAGGTAAAATCATGAATAATAGATAAAGATTGAAAGTAAGCTAGAGTGCTAAACCCTTACCTCTAAGTCAATGAAAAAAAAAAAAACCGTCAATGCTAGATAGTTATGAAAACGGCGTAATTACTTTCAAAACTTTGGTTATTTGAACGTATATTTATTTTATCACCAAATTTTAACTTAACATGCCTTAACATACCCTCAAAATAGAAGATTTTTTATCTTTTTATTATCAGAAATCTAATGTAATGAAAAGGTAAAAAGATAATAGCAAATTCTCTATTAGAACTGGAAGTTTAAATTGTGTAGAATATGGAAAAAATGAGAAATCTCAGACCCTATAATTTCCTTACCTCCAAATTCTTCAAAATATTAAAAAAAAATTAGCCTAAAAATCAAAAAAATGCTTTATAAACCTCTATAACTTTAAGTTTTTCATTATAGATTACTGTTAACACGAAGTATCTAATATAACAACATTTACCATAACCTTAAAGTAAGAAATAACTGGTTTTATTTAGTAGAATCCTGCTAACTTAAGAAAGAGAATAGATGAATTGTTCATTCTCATTGACGTTCCAGCATTGGGATGGTAAAAAGCAAGAAAAGATTATAAGAAAAGCTCAATCATGAGACATTTACCTCTGAATCGATCAATAAACTAGATACCCCATTAGTTTAAGGTAAGAACAAAAAATTCTTTAATTTTCTCCATTTCCATTGTTATTTTCTCTTGTCATCCCTTTAACAAAGTATTTGATTGATTATTCTTTCATCTAACTCTAAAATGCCTTTAATACTTGCTATGGATCTTTTTTAACTTTAAAGCCTACATACATAGTAAACAAATGAAATATCCGTTTATACTTTAGGAGGCTAAACTCTTGTATACCGCACTATAATTTTAACTCTTTTCTTAGTCTTAGTAACAGTTTGTCTGTTTGTATTCAAAAATAATTAAAAATTGTACTACGGAAAAGTATATTTCGAGTTTTTTAAAAGTACTTTTCAAATACCTTAGTATTTTTAGTTTTTTATCTGATCTCACTATTGCAAAGCTTGTCCTACTTCTTTATATATATCAAATAGAGTTACTGCAGAATAATATAAAAATATCCATCATATGAAAAGTTTTATGCAATTGTTAGTACAAAAATATACTTATTTACACATTTTCATATAATCATTTGTATATAACTTTTTAAATGATAAATATTTCCAAAATTTTTCCGCAGTAACCTCATATGAGATCGATGAAGAGGTAGAAGAAGCTTTGATGAATTGAAATTTCATGTAAAGCCAAAAATATTAGGGCGTTTAGCGATTACGTCGTGATAACTGGGAATTCACGCGCATTTTATAATAAAAATTGTATAAAACAATTTTTGTCCAACTCAAAAACAACCGACTATTCCTAGATCAGTATTGTAATATTATTACATAAAATCAGACAATTTACGTAATAATTACAATTTTAGTACTATAAAACAGAGTTAAGACGTCCTCTTTGACGCTCTAATCCATCAGAAAAATTCCTTTTTGATTAAGTTCCAATCTAATCTTCACTCATTCGTTTTAAATAAATTAGTGCACTTCTATATTGATATTAATATAAATCTATTTAAAGTCAGTTATAAGTGTATAACCTAGAGCTATGCAGTTTACAGAATTATTTATGGTTAGATTAGAACTTAAAATAAAAAGGAATTTGTCTGACAGATAAAAGCGTCAAACACTTTAATGCAAACAGATATTTTATTCGTGTACTGTGGATATAGGCTTTAAAGTAAAAAATGTCTCATAATAAGGTATAAGGGCGTTTTGGAGTTTGATTGATGAATAACACAGGACCACAAAAACGATTAGTGAAAGGTTACTTTTCAGTGACAATACTTTTCCTACGTATTTTGAGGCGCTAATTTCGAATCCGATGTCTCAATTGCTCTATCACATCACAATTTTATTTACCAATGAGAAATGTATTCATAAGTGGCAATGCTAAAATTTCAATAAATAAGTTAGTCCCTATGTAAACAAGTGTAAAAAATGATGACGTAATAGAGCAATTTGGCCATAGGATTTGAATTAGGCGCCTTAAAAAACGTAGAGAAAGTGTTGTCGCTGCAAAGTACTCTTTCACCTTTTTGTCGTGGTCCTGTGTAATTATTCAAATACTTTGTGATAAGAGTGACGATATGTGAAATAAAAAAAATTAGAGATATTTTATGTTTTTTTTTTTGGTTAAAAATGATCAGGTTTTCTTGTGTATTTAATAATTTAGAGGTGTTGATCTCACATTTCATCTAATTTTTCTTTGATTCTCACCATACCAAGGCTTAAGTTTCAGTAAAAATGACCAATTCATCTACTATATTTCTTAAAATAGCGGGTTTCTAACAATAAAAGACTCAAATGTCTTATGTTAAGATTATGTGTTATTGCATTATATCAGTTACTTAGCGGTAATAGTAATATATGTTTAAGAAACGAAAGTTATGGAGGTTATTAAATAATTTTTAAGATTTTTCGGCTAATTTTTTTTTAGTTTTTTAAGGATTTAGAGGTTAAAATTTACCAGTGATTAATTACTGATACTTTTTTTCATACTCTACGTCCTCTGAGCTTCAAGCCCTAATAAAAACTTTTTTAATTTTTTTTTTCTTGTAATAATGATAGGTTTCTGACAATTAAAAGTTCAAAATCTTTCATTTTAAGGTCGTATTAGGCCATGTTAAGTGGAAATTTGATGATGATATGAATAAATTGCTGGGAATACAGTTAAAAAGCCGTAAAATGTATGAATTGCCGTGCTTCGAAAATGTTGCTATACGTTGCTTGGTGCTGTTTCGTTGTTGAAAAATTTTATCCACTCGAGCTTGTAACTTTAAGCTATTTACTTCTGTTCGCTTCTCTCAAAAACGTTTGGTTCCGTTTCTGTGCAGTAACGTGTTTAAATTGTTACTCGCAATTGTAACAATTTTTGGGGCTCGTCCGGGAAAACACATTGACATAAGAGATTAAGGCAATGAAGCGGCTGCTAGAGGAATCCAAGCAGCAGTGCCTGGATTTGGAGCATCATATAAAAATAAAGGGAGAGTAATAAAAACTCGTGATGGCACAATATTGAAATTGAAAGCTAGACTTGTTAAACTGCAGGAACATTGTGACGATTTGCAGGTTCAGTCGGACGACGCAAAGCAAGAAAAGGTGGACACACTGCGTAAGGAACAAGAAGTTCATAAAAGGACACTCTGGCAGTTGTAGTCGACTCTTGATGATGCTCGCGACATGATCACGGGGCTCCAAACTAAATGGGAGGTGGTTTTGGCGGAGCGGAACTCTCTTCTGAGCGAAAGACAGGCTCAGCAAAAGAAAAGTGCTTTGTTACACGATTAACAATTTCACGGCATAAACCACATAAGCATCACCGAAATTCTTTTGCTACTAGCACCACAAGTATCGCAACCACCGCCACCACTGCAATCACAACCACCAGAACTATCACAACCACCGCCACCACAGCAATCACAACAACCAAAATTATCACAACCACCACATCTACTTCCGATTTTGAACGCACCTTTTTGACAGTCAGTTTTAAATAGGTTAGAAAAAGGTTCATTAACTACCTTAAATGTTCAAGTCGATGTTTATCATGGCAGTTATTCGTTTAGGGATTTTTTATATCGGTTAAACCTTATTGGCAAATTTAGTGGATAGGATGGGAACAGAAAAATGGTTGCTCTGATTTCTTGTTCACGTGAAAAGGCAAAAACAGTACTTGATAATTTTTCAGAGTCAGGGAGACTGTTAGATTCAACCTCGAAACTTTAAGTGCGCTTTGGAGAAAAATATTTAGCTGCTACGTGTTGTTCTCGATTGCAAAATAGGTTACAAGGTTTAAATGAAGATTTTCCAAGTTTAGCTGCTGATTTACAGAAATTATTTTTAGTAGCTTATCGTGAGTGCTCATTTGCTACTCAATACAAAATTGGTTCTTCGCAATTTATCAATAGAAATGCGTACAATTTAGTAAAGCGAGTGCTTTGATTAAAGAGAATTATATCTTTGAGAGTTGCTCTCCAACGGGCGATAGAGGTTGAAGCAATTCTTGATGAAAATAGGAGACTTTCAAGGAATAATGTTGTTGCCGGAGCATACAGAGCAGTGTAGTAGAATTCTAATACAGGAGCGAATCAGGCATAAAAACCCTGGAAAGCCACCATTGTTGAGTGCTGGAATTGCGGAAAGAAGTGCTACGTAAAGTTCGATTGTCCTCAACCGCATGCGTTCGATCGGCAGGAAAACTAGGTCTTGTTGTTCTTCCAGGAACGAGTTTAACAGTAGGTAATCCAGTTTCTTTGATCCCAGCTTTCAATAGCGAAGAATTATTGGTAATTTCAGTGACTTTTTTTTTGGACTCTTTAAATAACAAAATTTGTAATTTTTTTTAAGATTCTGGTTCTGACGCCAGAATTTTGTATTCAAAATTTATAAATTCAGTGGATATTATAAAATTCCTATTGATTCTAAGTCACTAAAATTACTAACAGGTGAGGACGTTCCCATGTAGTTTAAAGTTACAGCATTTCTGGTTTTAGGAGAACACAAAGTAGAAATAGTCGTATTTGTGGGGGTTGTAGTTGCTAATTGTGTCCTAAGGTGTAATTTCCTTGATAAGATAGGTTAATTAAAGAAAATTTATAAGGTTTTTTATTAGATAGTTTAAAATGATGAGAAAAATGTACCTATTTGACGGATTGTAGATATACAGAATATCGTTTCAGATAATGTGCAAGATCTATTTAAGTATTATTCGGAAGGATTAGACAATGACCAGAAAATAAAATTAGCCGATTTAATAACAAAGTATTAAGATATTTTTGTAGATAGGGAAATACAATTTAGTCAAGCATAAAATACACTCAGAAAAAAAACACGACCAATAAAATAACCAATTAAAAGGGTCTCTATTTACAAACAAGAGGAAGTTGATGATTCAATTATAGAAATGTGCAAACAAGGAGTTATAGAAAAATCTTTAACTTCACGCTGTTCTGCATTGGTACTTTAATATAAGAAAGATGGCTCCACACTATTTTGTGTAGATTTTCGGAAAGTAAACGTGGCAACGAATAAATATTCATATCCTTAACCCAGATCTGACGATATTTTGGATAAATTATCAGGAAAATCGTAGTTCTCTGTATTGGATTTAAAGAGCGGCTATTGGCAAGTCAAATTAGAAATAAAGATAGAGAAATCACAGCTTTCTCTGTTGTAGAAGGAGAATAGTATTCGAAAGTCATGCCATTCGGATTATGTAGTGCACGATAAACGTTTAAACGAATTACGGTAGAGATACTGGAAAGATTTTCGTTTGATATGCAGTTGGTGAATTTGGATGATATTTAACTTTTAGCAGACTTGTTTAATGAAATGTAAGCACATCTTAGAAGGGGGTTTTTTTGATTTTCAAAAGCCTATCTTCGAATGAATGAAGAGAAGTGTAGTTTTATTAAAAGAGAAATTCAGTTTCTTGGTCAAATTGTATCAGAAGAAAGAAGACAGATCCAGAGAAGATTAAAACTGTTTTGGAATGGCTGATTCCTAAAACAAAAAGCAACGTACGTTAGTGTTTAGGATTTTGCTCGTACAATAGACTATTTATCAAAGGCTGGTCATGTTTTTCTAGACCTCTATATAGTTTGACATTAAGAAACCAGCAGTTTAAATGGGCTTTAGAAAATCAAGATGCATTTCTAAAATTGACTAGCGTTCTACGTCCCCTCTAATTTCAGCTTTTCCCAGGTTAGATTCCGTGTTCACCTTCGATACCGATGCTTTGTATCATAGTACAGATTTTTTTTTTTATCTCAAAATCAATATAGTGTGGAGAAGGTGATAGCTTATTATAGTTGCGTGTATAGTCCGTCAGAAAAGAATTGTTGTGTAACTCGCAAGAAATTATTAGCAATTATTAAGGCAGTAATACATTCTCGTTGTTATCTGTACGGAAAAGAATTTTTAATTAGAAAAGATTAGTCCGCCTTAAATTGGTTATTGTCGTTTAAAAAGTTGGTTAATCAGCTAGATGGGTTGAATTATTAGGTCAGTATAAATTTATTATTATTCAAAGGAAGGAAGAAACTCATGTGAGATAAGACCATTAGAATAATTATTTAAAACTAGAAAGCTAACACTTGACCTAAACGTCAGTTACTCGCATCGAAAGATGAATTTACGAAAGTGTACTGTAATGAATGGGACTCTTTTGTTATTAAGGATTAAGTTTTATAAAAAGAATGGTTATCACCGAGTTCGAAGACAAAAACTCTACAATTAGTGGTTCCAAGATAGAAGATAGATGGTGTTCTACATAAAGCATATGATTCACCAACAGGGGGACACTTCAAAATCACCAGTGCATTAGAGAAGATTAGGAAAAAATTCTACTGGGCCTCTTGCAAGAAAGATGTTAAAAATTCATGTCATACGTGTATTATTTGTGTTGCGAAGAAAGGTCCACCTGATAAACAAGTAAGTAAAATGATGGTATATAATTTTGGGGTACCTTTTAACAGACTTTATTTGAATATTTTGGTCCCGTTTCCAATTTCTTTATTAGGAAACAAATACCTCCTTGTTATGGTAGATAATTTCACAAAATAGGTAGAAGCTTTCCCCTTATTTATTATCAGAACAAAAACGATAGCTTAAGTTTCTGTTGATTAGGTAGTTTGTCGTTATAGTGTCTCATTAAAAGGACATACTGCTCAAGGGAAAAATTTCGATTTGCACTTTGTAAAAGATTAGCAGAGTTTTTGGGATTCGGAAAAACACGAACTACACCTTTGCACACACCGTTACACCAACATCAGATTATTTTTAATTATTTAACGAAGTTTGTTAGCGAAAAACAATAAATTTTAAGTATTAGATCTCACTATTTTTTTTAGCTTACAGATCCTCTAAACATGCAAAAACTGGGTTCTGTCCAGCTTGAATATACACTAGTGATGCATTACGGCTCCCGCTAAATCTAATGAGAGGACTTTCTCCGAATGATCGCCGAAAAATTAAGTATCATCACCGGAAAATCATCAAGATCAAGACCCATTACGACAAACGAGCAAGACAAGTTGATTTTGCGGAAGGATAAAAAGTTTGGTTCTACAATACACAAAGATCCAAAGGAAAACGCCTAAAACTGCAGACTAACTATTATGGTCTGTTTGAAGTTGTCAAGAAAATTAACGATGTCGTCCACGCCATTAGGAAATCACCAAAACACAAAACGAAGATTATGCATGCGAAAAGAATTACGACTTTCCACGAGAGAAAGTCATCCCAACTACTCCGCTTCGGTTTTATCTTGCGTGGTTAATTTTTTCGAACACGTTGGACAAATGCCGCAGTAGGGACGTGAAATAGGATCCGTGGGAAGAAGTTCCTCATTTTGTGTCCAAGGATTAAACTGTGTACCCTTCACACTACTTGGAATAGAGATACGTACTTGTATTAATGATATACAATTTGATTATAGATGCTCTGTAACATGGCAGTGAAGTCAAGGTAGAAATTTTAAGTCCTGCAACTGTGGTAGAAAATCTAGTTGTAGTTGGATTTACGAGGGTGGTCCGATAAGTACTTAGCCTCACCGCCCGATGGCGCTGCTATGGCTAGAGAACTATACTATCGTATAGTACATTCTAGCAGAC
>JAPYYV010002344.1:0-21030 GCA_030522625.1 Copidosoma aretas | reverse complement strand
GGACTACTTCGAAGGATGCCACGACCCGGATGCCGAAGAATAGCACCAACGCGGAGATATGAACGCAGGTCGGATACTTTTCGGACACACCTCGTATTCTAAGTTGAATTTGATCATTTGTCATCTGAAATCACAATACATCACGTCTGTGTATGTGTCTAAAGTCCTAGCCTAAGGAATAGTTTTTTGTATTGTTTCATTATTTTTTGAGTCAGACGTTAAAAAAAAAAAAAAAACAATTGGGAATAACATTATGAAAATAAAAAAAATTGACGTATTTATAGGTACGAAAAATTAAAATATATTTTAATCATTTTTGTAATTGAAGAATGAAGCTATCTTAAGCTTCTTTAATTAATAAGAGAAAAATTGCTAAACTCTATATATTCATGATGACTATTCATAAAATTCATTTTATAAATACCATAAATTGCGAGGTTGGCGAGCAGAGCACGCAGGTAGGCGAATATAGATATGGAGTAAACATAACAAAAAAAAGGACAGAATACGCAATGTAATTACACAGATAGCAGAGGAACTGAATATTATAAGATCTATAAAAGTAAATCATTGAAAATTATTAAACATGATTTCACAATAATGAAGCAAAAAATATGGATTATAGATAAATTCATAAAATACCAAAAAAAATAAAAGAGAGGGTAAAGATAGAATTAAAGACTAACGTAAAAAGGATAAATAGGAATAATAAGACATAACAAAATTAAGCAAGAATGAAGATACTAAGCAAAGTAGCAGAAATAAAAATAAAAATGAGTTTTGGAAGTCTATTAAAAAATTAAGTCAGAAAAAAAGAGAAATGGTAATAAGGAAAAAGGCGTAAAAGGATAATTTTAAACACTTGTCAAGAGACAACAATGATACATATTATACGGAATACAAAAAACGGAGTATAGGAATCAACAGCAAAGTCTAAAAGAATTTTAAAAAGAATGTTTCCAACATTGAATAAAAGAATGTCTTGGGAAAAATAAGAAACATAAATCACCCCGGAAAAGACACAATTATAAAAAACTATTTCAAGAATCTTAAAAAAATTTAGATGACTTATTTGACAAACAACTTCATAGCTTATAGACTAACACACTTACTATCGAATCGTAAGAAATAACAAGAGTCGATTAAATTTGCAACGCTAGATAGTAATATAAGAACGTTAAAACTACAGAGGAGCGGCTTTTTAAATGTAGCATACAAGATTTAGGTAATTATAATCGCTAAAAAAGTAGAAAAATAGGTAGAGCAGTAAAAAATAATAAAAAAGAAATAGGCTGGCATGAGAGCAAAAGGAAGAACAAGGTACCATATTTTTGTACTAAATAATTTAATTGAAAGTAAACTAGAGGAAGTCCTCAATTATTTATTTGCTGTGTTTGTAGCCTTCAAAACAGAATTTGATAACATCAATAGAGAAATGTTTCTGGTCAAATTAGATTTAACAGGAATAGGTACATAAATGACAAAAATGGTGAAAAGAATCTAAAAATATACAATTAAACAATTAATTATGGCCAGGGGCTAACAAATTTATGTATAACTATAAAAGAGGTAAGGCAAGGGTGCTCATGAAGCCTGGTACTTTAAATTTTATTCATACAGAATATAGACAGTAATTGGATCTGAAATAACACAGGAGGTGTAACAGTATACAAACTCAAAATTTACTGTCTTTAATTATCCGAAGACGTTGTTTTAAGCGTCGAGCATTTTAAAGACACAAAATATATGCAGAAATACTTAAATAATTATGGTACAAAATACTGGAGGTAAACATAAAAAAAAAAAAAAAAAAAAAAGTTAATTGTTAGGAATAAAGACGGGATGGAAAATGATCTGTTTTAATTTGATTTGGATGCATTGAAAGTTTCAAACTGGGACATGGACCCAGAAGTGTGGTTCTCAACTAAAAATGTTCGTAGAGAAGATATAAAGTAGAAAGTTTTCATCAAAGATTATTTTTCATGGACTAAATAAGTAAATTGTATTGCACATACGTAGCTGAGACTAGGCTATGAAACAGAAAAAAAAATATGTAGAGAAAATGGAAGGCAGATTCAAAACATAAAGTGAGGTTTAAATGCAAAGACACAAGGATATATATGAAGATTCAAGTCGAGCAGGGTAGGCATGGATTTAGGAATGGAAAAGAAAAGAAAAAAGAGAAAAATTAGATTCAGATTTGCGAAAATCCTGTTGCGTTTAAATGCGAACACATCAGGGTATATATGAGAAATAGAGTCAGGTAGGGTTAGCCTAGAAATAGGCATAAGAAAAAAGGAAGATATTTACTTTTTGCAAATAATGAAATTGGACTAGAGCAAGTGGCCTTATTTATGATTGATTGACTAATTAAGGGTCATAATCAATAAAAATCATACAAAATAGGGAAAGCAATAAGAGTCGTAAGAAAAAAAAATAGCAATAATACAAACTTATAAGTGAGCTTAAAAGTTTTTAAGTGATGGACTGTAGTCCCTGCAATAAAAGAAAAAACAAATTATAAATCCTATATTGCTATGTAAAGAAGAAAAAAAATCAAATTAAATAATAGTAATAATATCAGTCGGGAATATATAATTAAAGATAATAGAGAGATATGAAGGAGGGAGATGATTCATGTAAATGTACAAGATGTTTATGTAGGACTACAGAGTAACGATTGAAAGTTAAATGATATCTTATGCGTTATAAATTATAATATTATGCCAATGGAAAAATGTATTCCTACATGTTCAAGTTTTTTTAATTAAATACGTATTATATCGATTGAAAATAAAATTAGCATTGATTCAAGGGGACTTGCGTTATCAATAGTTATGAAACAAGAAGAGGAATTGTAGTAGTATATACAAATCTATATTAGAAATGAAAATAATAATCAAATAAAAAATTTACATGTATAAATATTCACAATGATGTCTTGTTATGAACTTCTATCTATAATCGATTCTAAAATGTTCAAAAATATAAAAAAAAGGTTCTTTACTGTTACTGTAATAATAATGATTGCCTATATATCATATACATTAGGGCGTCCATTATTTCGGAACATTTTTTTTCACTCCTGCGCCCTTTTTAATCGGAAGTATTATTTTTTGGGGGGATTCAGAAAAAAGAATGAAGTCGAAAAAAAATTTTCCAACTTATCGCTACGCTGTTAAAGTATTTTTAAGCATTTTGAATTGGAAAAACGCGATTTTTGACTTTTTTTGGTATTTTTCACTTTTGAATCGCCCTAATCAACAACACGCCAGGTTTAATGTCGGACCTTGTTCCTCTGGTATTTCATTGTAAGTCAAAATTATGTAAAGTGCCGTTTTCAACTCCATATTGCAGTGCCATCGCGCTGAACAAAAATTTTTTCAAAAAATTACGATCATCAGCATTGTTTGTTATTTTTCACTTTAAGATTAACCCAATCAATAATATGCCAAAATTTTTGTCAAAACTTGTTCCTCTGGTATCTCTTTATGAGTACAAATTATAAAAATAGTGTTTTTTAACTTCATATTTCAGTGCTGTAGCATTGAACTGAGCTGTACCATCAAAAAATCGCATTTTTCGACTTTTTTGGAAAATTTTTATTTCTCTAAACCATTCAATTTACTACAAATATATAAAAAAATAAATCAGTATCACTTCAAATTTTGAAGTTCTAAAATATATGAATATCTTGGTATTACTTTACACATAATGGTTTTATTTTGATTATAGTAGATATTACAATATTTATGATTATTTATGTTTATCAGATATTTACTTTTGAACTTATTTACATTATAAATTATGATAAACTTAAATAACTTTAATTTTTTGGCTGTATTAGATTTTTGACAGTTGGAAAATTGATTTTGATATTCGCTTACAACTTGCAATAAATACTGCTTTTGTTATTCGTCCATTCGTTAATACATTAATTAATTCTTGCGTTAGATTTATTGCTCCTTTAGCGACGTAACTAATAACGTTTAAATGTTCCAGAACTTTGATGGACGCAATACAATTTTCATTTTTCGACTGATCGCTGAAATTGAATGAAATGAAGTCTTTTTTTAATTCGAACCTATCAAAAAACATTAATGATTTTTTGTTAATAAAATGATCGATCTCTTTATTTGTCAAATTGTATAAATCTTGAATATTATTTATGTGATATTTTTTCGGAGCATACGATTCATTTTCATATTCATAGTCATCATCGTTATCATTTCCAGTCATTGCTTTCAACATTTTTTCTTTTATATAATCAGGAACCGGATTGTCCAAAAAAGCTAGTGCAGATGATTTAGGACTTAGATACCACAAGTGATTTTTTTATCTTTTGTAAAAGAGCTGTTGCGAGATTTAAGTCGATGTTTTTATAATTGTACAAATCTGCAATGAGATTCAATTCATTTAAAGCAGCGCGAATTGCCGATGATGCTTCATACCAGTACTTGACATGAATGAATACAACAAATAAACAAACAGAAAAAAGACCATTAATCTCTGTAGGAGAGAATGTGAATTGGTGTCGAAAAATGAAAATTTTAAATGAATAAATAGCTTTTAACATGAAACAAGCATGGTAGTAGGCTCCAGGCTTATAAAATAAGGTCTTCGTGGTCTCTTCCAGAAATATTTGACACAATAATAAAAGTTCCTTGTAATCGTCTCTTGGTAAATTAATTTTTAAGTATTTTCTTATTTGATTACTCATTACGGTAATGTTCATGAACAAACTATCAGGTATATCAGTATCAGATATTCCATTTTTAAAATTGTTTTTATCGATTTCGTACCATGAGTCATGGAATTTTTTAAACAATAAAATATCTGGTCCACAGGTGCCTGGTAAATGATGTTCAAAACATTCACTTACTAAAATTTCAAAAACATGATGTCGGCATGGTAAATACATCAACTCTCTGTATAATAATTGTTACAGCAACACAGCAGCGCCATTTTTAACACCAAGATTTGAAGATTTTAAGCTGTTGTATCATAGCAGAGAACTTTTATTTTTTCTGATAATCCCCAGTCATTTAAAGCCTTAAAAATAGCTTCAGCTTGAGTGCGACCTTTGCCGTCATCGAGCGCTCGGACATCAAGGATTTTCATATCTCCTTCATAACTAACAACTATCGGAAGTCTATCTTTATTTTTACAAGTTATAGTGTCGTGTATAATTTTTCCATCCCAATGTCCAAATGCGGATCGAAACTCTGCTTCTCCGAATCGTTGCATCAATCTCATAGCACTTTCTTGGCGAATTTTATTTCTTTGCCCGTTAAATGATGTTTTATTTCGTACGAGATGAGAGACGTCATGCCCTAAAGCTTGTGCAATAGCACCTACAACATGAACAGATTTGCGATATGAAATCCTGCAGGTATCTAAAACAGCAACAACTTTAGGAGTCAATATATTCAATGAACCTCTAATGTATCTTCTCTCATATTAATTATCCTGTAGATGAAATTCTAAGACCTAAGAGTTACTTGAAGGTTGAGAACTTTCAGTACTTAGTACTTTACTCAAAATCTGTGTATGGGGTACTAAAAAGTATTTATAGAATAATTTAAAATCTTACGATCATGAGACATAATATTTATAATGAAAAAAATAACTCAAATATCAACAATTATTTATTTAGTACCTGTTATTATAGAAATAACGGATGTTTAAACTCGACTTGGTTCAGGTGATAGTGATTCTCTTAATGTTTTACTATCTACATCATTATCTACGAACAATTTTTCTGAAAAACGTAATTTTTATTTTGCCATGAATTTTATATTTTACATTGTTTCGATTTTAAATTCAAAGTTTTACTAAGTTATAAGTGATTAATAAAAATTTGACGGAAAAAAATTTAAAAATTTCATGAATTAATTTTAAAACGCTTCATTCTAATAGAATAATATCGGTTTTAAGTCTTGCATAAATCAAAACGCGTCTCTTTTTAATATGAAAATATCAATTAAAATCTAGTCTAAAATTCTGGACTTTTGTTCATAATATACAAAAACCCATATCTCTTAGCTGACCGCTAACGAATTAAAAATGTTCTTTTCTCCACATCAAGCTGTTCCACAAAATCCTTTGGTGCAATTTCAAATAATTCACTTAACTCGTCAATAAACTATTTCTCAGATTCTTCGTGATATTTTTTAGAATCACTTTTTTGTAAATTTTGATAGACAATAAATAAATCGTACATTTTTGTCAAAAAATGTTTCTGAAAGATAGTGGGTATACCAGCCAAATCCCAAAATTCTTTTATCCGTCGATAAACCTCTCGGACAGAATCAGAATGATTGTTTGTTAGTTTTTAATGGTATAGGAGTGTTTGCAGGACTCGTTTTTTTGTCGGTAATATTTTAACCAATATTTTAAGCGTAAGTTCATCAAGGAGATATACTTCTTTATTCGTTACTTCCATAATGGTACAACTTTCTCTGAAAAAAATGAAAATAATAATTTATGTAAAGTTTGAAGGTTAAAATCATTTGACAAGATTATTTATTTATAAATTATGCTGAAACCAGGCCACATAAAAAAGGACTATATAATTGATGGCTGATAGATCTGATGTGAAGAATAAAAATACAAACAGCATAAATTGATTTTTACAGCACCAAGCAAATTAAAGTGATAGTACTGAATGACAATTACGTTGATAAAAAAAAAAATATGTATCTTTTACAAAAATCGATAATTTATAACACAGATTACTAAATTCACACTTTAATATCGTATACATGCAGTAAATATATAAATTGATGAATAAAGTAAACAAAATGTCCTATCTAACAATTACATCTACACGGCCACACTAATGTAAAGTACTTGAACTGGACAAATGACGCCGTAACTGAATAAGTGATACCAAACTATAAGTTACATTATTTATTGAGTAATTAAGATTATAAAAACGAATAAATAAGCTTTTGCTGCGAAAGTCGAATGAGACAATCAGAGCCGAGGTTGAAGTACCGATGCGCCCCTGGTGGCATCTTGATCAATTAACAACTAATTCTAAGTTAACTTTAAATAACTAAATGAAAAAAGAAACTTTGTTTAATGTTTTTACTCTAAAATGCAGTTTCACCGAGGACAAGATTTCCTATGAAAAAATTATCATTATTCAGCCTGGAAGCAGGTGAATAATAAATTAAAAAATTTTTAAAAAAGCTGATAATCACGATTTTTTTAAAAAAGTTCTGTTTAGCGCCATGGCACTGAAATATGGAGTTAGAAAAAGCCCTCTTGATAATTTTGACTTCTAAAGAGATACTTGATGAACGAGTTTTGACAAAAGTCCCGGCGTATCATTGATTATGACGATCTAAAAGTAAAAATTACAACAAAAAAAACGAAAATCGCGATTTTTTGAAAAAAGTTCTGTTTAGCGCCATGGCACTGAAATATGGAGTTAGAAAAAGCCCGTTTGATAATTTTGACTTCTAAAGAGATACCTAATAAACAAGTTTGACAAAAGTCCCGGCGAATCATTGATTATGACGATCTAAAAGTAGAATTTTCAAAAAGCTGATAATCGCGATTTTTTGAAAAAAGTTCTGTTTAGCGCCACGGCACTAAAATATAAAGTTAGAAAAAGCCCTTTTGATAATTTTTACTTCTAAAGAGATACCCGATGTACAAGTTTTGACAAAAGTCCCGGCGTATCATTGATTATGACGATCTAAAAGTAAAAATTACAAAAAAAACGAAAATCGTGATTTGCGAAAAAAGTTCTGTTTAGCGCCATAGCACTGTAATATGGAGTGAAAAAGGGCCCTTTTGATAATTTTGACTCATCAAGGGATACCAGAGGAACAAGTTTCGACATAAATCCCGGCGTATTATTGATTGAGGCGATTTAAAAGTGAAAAATATTTAGAAAATAGTCAAAAATCACGATTTTTCCATTTAAAATACATGGGAAAACTTCAACAGCGTGGCGATAAGTCAAATAATTTCATTTTGACCTGATTCTTGTTTTTTAAATTCCTCAAACAAATACTACTTTCGACTAAAAAGGACGCAAGAGTGGAACAAAAATGTTCGGAAATAACGGAGGCCCTAATATACATATAAATATGTATCAATATTTACGTTGGATACCAATTAGAATCATTATCAGTCTTAAATAAGTAACAATTATTTGATGAATCAAAGACCTTATTTTATATATTGACTATATTTGTTCGAATTTTAAGAAAATTCTTAAGAGATCGATTTGGTTATCTATGTTTGTACACATATAAGTAGTACCACTGAACTATTAAAATTAGTGTTACTGATCAATTTGAACAATGTTTATGGATAAAATGAACTGTCATAAATATAGAAATTTGAAAAATTATTTTACTAATATTTAGCACTTTTTTTTTAGCCATAGTTATTTAAGGCTTATAAGTATTAGGCTTGAAAGTGTACCGATTCAGTGACTTTTTAAATGTTACTAGGCGCTGTTCTATTTTTTTCGGCTTCAATAAAAAAAAGTTATCCCTAGAATTTTATAAAAATTGCAAAGATTTGTTATTTTGGATATTATATTTAGTAAATTGTACACTTGTAAGCGTGCCTGTTACCCAAAAGAAGTTATAAAAATATTTCCGAGTGTTACCGATTTTTGTAAGAATTTACTTATCAACGATATTTTCGGTATAAACAAAAGCTGTACAATTTTTTCAATTTTTTGAGCCGGTAAATGTTTTTAAGAGTTAAAAAATAAGATATTTATTCATTTGAAAGCGTGCTGCCCAAAATTTTGTATATATATACATAAATATCACTTTCAAAATCGTTCTATAGCGCGTAACTCATACTAAAAGTCGTTCAATTTAAGAAGCACAATCCTAATTTATATTGTTCCATGGGTTCGTGATCGGTTGGGTGAACGCGACATAAGTACATAGTAAGGACTATTAACTTTTTTTTATTATTCTTCATGACCGAGGGGAGAGCCAAGGGTAGCGCGGTAATCTGCCAGCACGTCTGCCAGTCTCGAGAGTCCCGAATCTTCTCCTTCTCCTTTACTCTCTGATCAGACTCGAGAGATCTTTTGGTCATACGTCCCTATCTGAGGTGGTGTGGCGCGTACGTATTGTTATGCTATGTATACCGTACGCCACACGTCGAAAAAAAAGTTCAAAGGGCTATTTCCTGATATATTTCATGATCTTTTTTTTTCATTGATTTAGATGATTAAGTGAAAGCTTTTAATTTTTTATTTTGTACAGGCGCTTTAAGTATGCAGGCTTTCTTTATTTTATCTACATGGGTAACTCTTACTTCTTCGCCGCTCTGTAGCTTTACGTTATGGGTTTCATAATCAATTCGCATGATCTCGTAGGGTCCCTTATATTGTGCGTTGTATTTGCCTTTCGACGGTTCTTTAAGGACAGACACGGACTCCCCTTCCATGAAAAAGTTAGCATTGAGTTTCCTGGCATAGTAGTATTTTGAGCGGAATTTAGCCTGTACCTGTTTCATGGCTGCTATAGTGCGCATTTCCGTTAGAGACTCAACAATATGTTTGAAATACATGTAATACGTTGGATCATCTTGTGGACGTTCAAAGCTTGATGGTATGCGAGCTTTCTGTCCGAAAAGTAAGCGTAAAGCGTGTATCCTGTACTCTAATGTTCTGAGGTATTATATGCCATCATACACAATGCTTACACTTCGTCCCATTTTTCGGCCTTATCGAGGTATGCTTTCAAATATTCTGCTGAGACATGATGCATGCGCTCTATTGCGCCATTACTTTGGGGGTGGTAGGCAGTGCTCCCCATTTTGTCAATTTTAAACAATCTTGCGAATTCCCCCATAGTTTTGTTCATAAAGTGGGTTCCGCGATCCGATAATAGTTTCTCCGGTGCACCGAAATATGCTATGAATCTCAGTTAGCGTTTTGACTGTCTGATTGACTGTTGCCTCTGTACTGGAGCTAGGACGATGTATTTTGTTAACCAGTCTTGAATTGACAGTATATGGGTGTTTCCGTGTTCCGAAGATTTATTCCCAGGTCCGTAAAAATCAATAGATATTTTTTCGAATGGTCTACTTGGAGTATCTGTGATTAACATTGCTTGTTTTGTTATCACCCGAACAAGTTTCTTGGTTTGACAAGATTTACAGCCAAGAACAAATTGCCTCACGTCCGGTCACATATTACTCCAATAAAAATCTTGTGCTATCCTATTGTAAGTTTTGTTTATGCCTCTGTGTCCGCCAACTGCAGATTCGTGGTATTCTTTTATGACCTTATATCACTGGTCGGCCGGCGGTACTATAAGTGTGTTTGTGTATAGTACATCTGCTACTTTAAGATCTTTAAAAATTTCTTTCATTTGGTCCACTAAATATTGCCACTGATTAATGTTTAAAATCGCTAGGTCCCTCACTATTCCGATAGTTTTTAATTTATTTGCCATTACTAGGGCTTTCGGGGATACTTAGCATTTTTTAATGTCAGATTTCAGCGCAGTATCGTCAAAGAGTTTTTCTACATATATACGTATCACGTGTACTTTTCTAACTTTTGATAAAATTGCGTTCCCAACTTCTTTAGTTTTATTGTTTAAAACCAATAGATTTATATAACCACGTTCATAGAGCGCGTCAATAGTCTCGGTATGAAGGACACTATCCGTTATTAAGCAAAAATTTAAATTTTCCAAATATCTGGATGGATGATCGCTAACTTTATTCACTTTTTAAAGTGGTGGTGGGTCCTCATTCTTCTTTGGTGCCCATGATGGTAGTCCCACAGGAAGCCTTGTTCTGCATACTTTGTATTTCGCTAATGCGCTTGAATTCCATATATCATTTCGGATGTCACTTTCTGCTTTGCTACCTGATTCTACGAGAGCCTTATTTATGTCATTGCCTTGCTCTCTGTCGCTCTCTGGCGATAAATCGGACGAACCCTGCAAGTTCTGTGCCGATGGAGGTGCGGGTTCAGGAGCAGATAACCTGCGTTTTTCATGTGTTTTCTCCCCAATATCACTTTCTCCGCTATCTTTTTTATCCTCCTCTGTCTAGAAGTTTTCTCATTGTCCGAATTTTGTCCTAATTCTTTACTTCTTGGCGAGTGCTTCTCTGGCTCCGCCTCTGAGCTTCTGCTGCAATCAGGCCTCTTTTGTTTATTATGGTTTTCCTTTATTAGGGCTTGGTAGTGTTGATTTTCTAAATATATATGTATTACCTTTCTGCCCTTATTTCCTATAAAATGCTGATAAATAATCTTGTCCGAAGTCATTTGGAAATGAATGTATATATTTTTATTGTACTATAAGGCATATATAAAAGCGCATTTCCCGTCTCTAAAGGCGTTATCTCTTTGGAAGATGTCTTCTGTCTCTCCTGAGTTGCTACTTTTATGTATTCATTTCGATTTACGAAAGGCGTCTCTTAGTTTTGTCGTTAAGAGTGTTAAGGCATCAAGAAGGATTAAACAATAAAAAAGACAACTTTCGTCGTGAGGGACGTCTGTTACCGCAAATTTGACTGATTAGTTGACTATAGGTCATTGACTGTATTCTCTAGATGTTTATTGTCTTGTTAATCTGTGGTACTATCAGTTTCCCATCCGAAAATTTTAACTCCTACCTTTCCCTTAAAATCTTGGCGTTTCATGTCCGGCCGAACCTTCGTTTGAAAATTATTAATTGAGTCATCGAGCATTGCGTCAATTTTTTTGTTAAGACCCAAGCCTTTCTTGAGGCGTTCTTGTGTCTGTACGCCTTGTAATATATTGTGTGCATCCTTTCTCTCGATATATGTTCTCGTGTTAAACGATTCGCTCTATGCACGTCGATTCGTCCAGACACGGTTTGGCTGCGCTTGAACTCGACGTCTCTGATTGCTGTCTCTCTTCGCTCGGGGTTTCGTCTTTATCTCGCACATATAGTCCTTCCTTTCTCAGTTCTGCTTTCTCGTTGATCTCGTTCAGGTCGCTAACCCCTACACATATTTTCTATCGGGCCCCGCTTTCCTTTCGCTCACTTTCTTTCTCCTCTGTCTCTGCCGCCAGGTATACCCTTACTAGCTGCCATCCCCAGTGCGTTATTGCCCCGTGCTTATCTCTTGAAACCTCTTCTTTGCCAGGTGGTGTGTTGAAATTTGCTATTATTATTTCCTTCGACTTATCTTCTAGTTTGGGTGTATTGAAAAATTCTGTGGTTCCTTTATGTAGAGGATCCAACTGGCGTTTACGAGTCTTCCGTTGTAAATTTTGTGCTTCGTCCCTTTGATGAAAGGCGTCCTTGTGAGTTTTACTTCTTTTTTCATATATTTATCCTTCCGCATGTATGCAAGTTTATAATTAATTGGTCCTTAGGATAGAATTTCTTCGTCACTGTCGCTTTCTGCAGTTGGCTGTACTCCACCCTTCTCCTTTTTATTTGCAGTTTGTATTGAGAGTTTTCGTGGTCCATCTCTTTTTCCTGTTGCTTTGCCTACTTTTAATGTCTTATTTCTTTGTGATTCTGTCTCCGGGCATTCCGACTTCGAGTCTGCGTCACTGTCTTTGCTTGGTGTAATTTCGCTTAAAATAATTATTTCTTCGGCGTTCGATTTATTTTACCTTGTTGTTCGACTTGTCTGAATTGGAAATTTCCATTTGATTTTTCCTGTCTTTTCTTATTATGTTTTTTTCCCGTATTGTGCGAATCTTGTATATCCTTGCTGGTGGGGCGTTCGTGTCACCAAATCCCTCTTTTTCTTGTTCCTCTGCGAGTTCATATAACTCCCTGCGCGGTAATTTAGTATTTTTCTCTCTTTCTTTCAGAATCGGGTCGCGCGATAACGCGTCAGGTGCTCTATTAATTCTTTCGGGTCTATAGACAACGTCGAATTCATAGCCACATAGTTCTGCCTTTAGTCTTGTAAATCGTGGATCCGGTTTTTCGATGTGTGGAAATGTTTTAGAGGCTCGTGGTCGGTAACTATTGTAAATTTTCGTCCGTATAAGTATGGTCTGAATTTCTTTTTTTCATAGACTATAGCAGGCAGTTCTTTATCGTATGTTGGATAGCAAAGTTCACTACCCTTTAGGCAGCGGGATGCATATTTGCAAGCGTGATCTTCGCCTATTTTCCCTTGACTTAATATTGCGCCTATCGCGTAGTATGATAAGTCCATTGTAACTATAAATTGCTTATTCATCTCCGGCGCTGAGAGTACGGGTTCGCTGCACAGAGCGTTAACGAGAGTTTTCAATGCTTCTTGTTGAGGTTCCTGCCACTTAAATTCCGTGCCATTTCATGAAAGTTTTGAAATTAGTTGTGCTTTTTTTGCATAATTTTTTAATAAAACGGCGGAAATATCCCGTGAGACCTAAAAATTGTTTAATTTTCCTTGCGTTTGTAGATCTTGGATAGTTTTTTACAGACTTAATTTTTCAGGGGGTTTGTTTTTATTTGTCCGTTGCCCACTATGTGGCCTAACACTTTCGCTTCTTTTTTGAGGAACTGAAATTTTTTTGGTTTTATTGCTAGGTTGTTATCTTCCAAACGTTTAACTAGTCGTTTAAATTGTCTTGCGTGTTCTTCAAATGTTGCTGTTAACAGCATGATGGCCATGTATATTTCTATTTCATGTCCTTGTAGGCCTGCTAGCGCTAGTAATATCGCACGTACGAATGTATTTGGTGAATCAGTGCAGCCCATTGGCATACGTTTGTATTGGTGGCGGCCAACTGGTCCGAAAAATGCAGTCTTATGAGCGTCTTTTTTATCTATTTTCACTTGAAAACAATCCCATTTTCAGGTCCACTACAGTTTCATAGCGGGCAGATGCGAGATGGTTTAGGATATCGCTTCGGAATTGTAGTGGGTGTCACGACCCGACTGTAATTTCGTTAAGTAGTCTGAAGTTTATAATCACTCTCCATCTCTTCTCCTCGTTTGGGCCCGCCTCCTTGGGTACTATCCATGTGTTGGAACAATACGGCGACGTGGAGGATTCGATTATGGCCTTGTCCGCTAATTTTTTCAACTCCTTATTAATCTGTTTCCTTACAACCATCGAGTACCTGATTCTTTTTGCTACAGTTGGTCTGTCCGTCCTTGTAGGTATCTTGTGTTTTAAGATGCAAGTTGCTCTTAAAGGCTTTCCGTCGAAGCTGAATACCCAAGGGTTAAATTCTATTAGTTCGCACACGTGTTGTTGTTCTTTTTCGTTGCAGCCTGATGTGTCTGCTTATTTTATTATATTCTCAATTATTTCTTCTTTATTGGTTACAACAAATTTGTTTTTGTTTTTAATCAATTTCTCATTTTCACTTTGTTTTTTATTAGTATTACTTGCCCTAAATATTCTTATCATTGCATCCTGTAGGCCTTTTCTGTCGTTCCTATCGGCACTATATGTGTCTGTCCCGCAAATTGTCTCACACTCTCACAAGTCTACTTGAGGTAAAATTATTTTTATCGGTCTATCCGTAATATTTATGCATTCGGCGTACACTTTACCGTTATTATCGTTTACAATAAGGTTGTCAAATAAAATGCCTTTCTCTGATTCTTGCAGAAGTACAGATTCTGTTTATATTTTTACAATCTTCTTTTACGCGCGCAAAAATTATGTCTCGATTTTGCAAGAATTTTGAAGATTCCTGGTTCCTTTAAAGGTATCTGGGTGCCGTTTAACAATATAATATTTTGCTTGGCGCATATGTGGCCATCATGTTCTTTTTATAGGTCCTATCCGATCAGACTTTCTACTTGTATTGGAAAGTCGTCAGGGACTAAGTGTAGAGTGCATATCATCACCTCTACTGTTCCTGACGTGCATCGTGCTCCGTGTGTCACGCCGGTTATGCGCACTCGCTCGTTAAAATTGATCTATGAGTCCTTCTTGAGGCTGCTTGTTTTAATAATAGATATTTTGGCACCCTTACATGCGTAAAATGTCGCGCTTTTGTTGATTAATCGTGGGCTTTCCAGGCATATTGAAGATTGTGTGTGTCCTGTACTTGATATATTTATTTCTACTTTCTTAAGTGATTTTTCGACGCTTTTGTTGGCTGTGTCATTTTCTAACCCAGTGATTAGGTTGATAGTAAAATTTCGGCTAAATTATAATTGTCATCATTTTGTGCACCCGCAGTCGGCTGTATTTTATTGAGTTGCGCCAGCGGCTCATTTTTTATGTTGCCCGTGACATGCATTGGCCGTATCATTTCATGCTGTGCTTTTTCGCTCGCGTCTACGCTATTCGTGTAGTGTGGCTCACTGTATAAATTTTCGGGTCACCTGGTTCGCTGCACTTCGGCTCTGCTTCTTTTGCGGGCGCACTGTTTCTATCTTCGCTGACTGCTGAGTCACGCTCGACGCCTGGGGACTGCAACGAGCGTCTTGGGAGTTTAAAGTCTCCGTGTGTACGTCATGCGTTTTATCGTTAGGTGAGTCAGGTATGTTGTATGGTGGCCCTCCGTTTTTATAACTAGAATTTTTGCCACCGTAATTTACATTATCTTTATTATAATTATACCTGTTATTTTTGTATCGATTATTGTGTTGTTTGTAGCTTCGCCCATTTAGCTTGTTCCTATTGTGACCATAGCGGGTGCTACAATTCTTTTTTTCGCAGCCGTTGTTAGGGTTATTCCAGTTTTACGGGTATGTATTATAGCTTTTATTGTTATTATTTCGCGCATTGTTACAATTACCTCCTCTCTGGTAATTTTGATTGTACCGGCAGTGCTCCCGCATTTCGATGTGATCTATTTTTCCCTTTTTGGTGTCTCTTACCAATTTGCGATATTCGTTCGTGTTGTGATTTTTGTGCTTACAATACGCCCAATTTTTGTCCTGTTTCTTCTTTTTATCTCGAGTCAATTGAGCATTTTCAGTATCTTAAGTATTTTTATTTTCTGTATTCAGTAGTGGTCGCGTTGGAAGATTGTCATACTCGTCTCCGTATAAGTTTGACTCGTATTTATCTTTTGCAACCTATTCCAGTGAATCCGTTATTTTTATGCGATTATAATTACCTGGTAATATTTTTTTATCTTCTAGTCTTACTTGGCTTACGCCTATGTAGGCATTTCGTCCTCCTGGAGTAGTATAGCATAGGGCAATTCCGCTTTCTATATTTAGCGCCACTACTACTGCTTCGTTTAATGTTCTAGAACTGAGGCATGTTACATTGTAGTTATATGGTGCTCGTAGTCTATAGCAAAATTGTTTTATCGCTTCTTTTTCGGCGCTGTCTTTTAGTGCAAACTTTTGTGTAGGGAAATAAGTTGGGTTTGAGTCATAAAGTGTTATTATCCTATTATGTAGTGCTTGAACGCGATCGCAATAGGATCCCACATGTTCTCCTCTTTGTTGTGTGATCGATATTAATTGTGTTAAAAGTGTTGTGGCATTACTGATGCTCGTGTACCTGTTTTTTAGTTCCCTCAAAAATGTCTCAATCGACGTAAATTGTGCTACACGTTGTATAAACTCGGCTGCTCTTCCTTCAAGCTGGTTAGCTAATGTTCCAATTTAAAATTTCTCATAAATTGGCTCTACTTTCCAGGCTACAGTCCTCGTCATTTATTTGAAAGAAGGAAGTTTGACTGGGTCACCATCGAATATTGGCACATTGCTGTAAGTGTCCTTATGTAGATAAAGCGGTCTGTTGAGAGAGCGTCTGTGTTTGATTTCATATATCATGCGTTGGTAGAGTAAATCGATTATGTTTATCTGCCTAGTCATTATCCATCCAATTTAAGTTTAATATATCTACGAATTGATGTTGTGTCATCAAATTATTTGTATTATAGTGGTTCCTACTTTGACTGGTAGTGTTACTCGGTCCAGCGTTTCCTTGTGTCTGATTTTGGGCGTGAGCGTTCCATCGATCTCGTGCATCTGCGAGCACTGTGTTCGCTTCTATGCTATCGATCGTTTGATCATATCCCGGTTGGATGGCTGTATTTGTTCTTTTAGGGAGTGTTTCGCTCGTTTCAGACAGTGTCGTAAAATTCACACTTTGGAATGGGATGTCCTGGTTAGTTTGACTTCGTGTTATTTTTTCGCTTGCTATGTTGGGGGTCAACTTTTTTATTATTTTTTGTCAGCTTTTTGCCATTCCTTTTATGATTCTGGGTCATGTTCTAATGTTATTCTAATTATTTTGTCCTCTGTATTGCCTGTCGAAACTTGTTGTATGCTAGTACCATTGACGTGTTGTAGAGGGTATGTTTTCCACGCCCTGTCTATTTCTGTTTCGTGTATCATTTCATTTTATTTTTTTTCTACGTCTTGCTTTGTTAGTGTTTGATCGCGGTAAAAGATTAGGGATTAAGTTTTACTGCTTACGGCTGATCACCTTGTCTTGACAGCTTCGTGTTATTTACCAGGTGTTCTGTTTCTAAGAACTACGGCTTGCCTGCGATGGTTTCGAGCTTTCTATTTAGAGTGTATTATTTTTCTTACCTTGTTTTTTTTTTCTGTGGGGTTGAATTCTGTTTTTTGTCCTATCTCGACCGCTTGTAGTAAGTATTTATTGGGTATAGTCGGTTCAAGCTCGTTTTTGTGTTTTATTTTTGAGCTACAATTTCCCTTTTGTACCGGCTCAGTTGCCTGCAAGGGATTTCAAGTGTCTCGGATGTATATATTGGATGATGTTGGATCGAGTTTGTTTGTAAATAGCCGTGTGTTTCTGTTTGCCGTTCCCAAAATAGGGAACACAGCAAATTCTTTGGGTCGGTATTTGAAGTGAACGTTTCTTTATTCTCTTTTTTTTTATCGTGTCAGATGGTGACCGAATTAACTTTTGTTATTTTACTTTACGCCCCGTATATAAAGTCAAATTTTATGGGTTTTACAATCATGCAATTATTTTTGCTCGAATTTCGTTTGTGTTTTTTGTTTCTTTTTTTTTATCAGGCACGTTATTATTACAAACGTTAATTGTTTTTTTTTTTTTCTTGAAGTATGAATATAATTTTAAATTCAAACTTGTGTAATTTCAAGTGATCGCTAAATTATTAATTAATATTCTGGTTGTTGGGGGAACAAAGTTCTGGTCTGCTTGCTAAAAAAAATTTTCTTACGCTATTGGGTAGGTATAGTTTAAATTAGTAGCATTTATTCACCGGCGTCACTTTTAATATAGTAAGGGTTGAGCGGAAAAAAAGGTGTAGGTGTATATTGTTAGCGTATTTTTTTTCGTAGTTAGAGAGAGTTTTTTCGTCATAATAATTTATGTTGGTTTTCCCGTCTTATTATATCGTCAGATAATTTTAGCAGGCATATATTTCATTGATATATATTATTAGTTTTGTATAATTATGCAATTTATGTGAAAAAAAAATTATAATAAAGTGCCTTTTCCCTTAACTTCCCCACGGGTCGTGAAATTTATATCTGTATATATAATAAAAATTTCTGTATTTTTATGTACTTACCATATAGTAGCTAACGACATGGCTAATAGGACTGCGCCAGACCGCATTTTTTCTTTCTGTACATCTGGATGTCGATCTCGTTCAGCTTTCCCTTTTTTCTCTCGTGACAGGCGTTGGAGTCCGATCTCTGTTGTGCTATTTGGCTCCGTTGTCTTGAAAGTCTCTCGCTGGCTTGGCTTTGTGTTGTCCCCTTTTTTTTTTTACTTCTCTGACCTTAATTCTTTGGTCACTTGTTGAAAAAAAATTTTTTCTTGTCCTTACACTTACACGGTACTACGCTGTGTGCGCTTTTCAACCGATCACGCTTTTGACACTAAAAGTTCTCCTGTTACGTGGGTTTGTGGTCGGTTTGGTGAACGCAAAATAAGTACACAGTGAGGACTATTAACTTCTTTTTATTATTTTTTATGACCGAGGGAAGAGCCAAGGGTAGCACAGTAATCTGCTAGCACGTCTACCAGTCTCGAGAGTCCCGAATCTTCTCTTTCTCCTCTACTCTCTGACCCAACTCAAGAGTTCTGCTTCGCCTTTCTCTTGGTCATACTTCTATATCTGAGGAGGTGGAGCGCGTACGTATTGGTATGCTATGTATACCGTCCGCCACAATGTGCAAAGTAACTTTTTTTGGCGTAAACAACTCCTTGCACTCTTAGAAAAACAGTATTAAAAGCCTTCATTGGGAAATCGTATTGAACAAAAATTATGTGACTTTCGAAATCCGTAAAAAAATGTACAGATCTTATCATTTTTAGCAATATATGGAATGACCAAAGTTCCGAAGGGTAGCAGTATAGAAATTTTTCTTTGAGCTTAAACTTAAGCTCAAATTAAATCCTTTAAATTATACTTGTATTTTTTTATTTATGCGTTTGTTTCAAAGTTACAGTTCATCAAAGATTGAAAAATCACACGATCACGAGTTACGTGAAGTTAATTAGTGTTTTTTAGTAAGTTCTACAATTTGTTACGTAGAGATAAAGCTTCTCACAAAAATCGTACAATAACATTATATTCTTAAAATAAGCCAAGAAATACGTTAATAATAATAAAATAACAAGAATGGTAAGTTTTTATATTGTTGTTTATGATTTGTCACTAATGAAAAAAAGGTATCTTTAAATATGACTAACGCAGATTTTTACCTAATATTTTCAGTGCATAGAAATAAAAGGAATAATTTTCATTAGCATGCATTATAATTTTCCTCTTTTTCTAATAACAATCAAAATGTTGAGAATTTGTTTCAAATTACTGAAATGTGTATTAAATATAAATTATTGTTCTTATTATTTAGACATAAGAATCAAAATATTGCAATATGAAAGTTGATGCGTGGAGTGCGCAGGGGCCAAAGCCTCACTAGTATGTATATATATATTTGTATATATCTTCCTATATTATATAGGTGTATGAAAAAAAAGGATTTCTAGCTCCCGCCCGCACAGTGGACTTAAACTCTAAAAACAGTGCCAAAATTCTTGCTTACAGCAAATTTTCATCCGATTTAAATGATTTTATGCTTATTTTGTTCCTTACGTCATATACTTTAAGGATCCGTTTCCCTCGAACCTGTCACAAGTCGTCATATATATGTAAAATGTGTGTATATATGACATTCTGGTAATCAGTGATTTCTGAATAAGTAAATCCAATTTTTTTAATGTTCCCGATATCCAATCTGACTAAAAATTTTCAGACACCCTAAATTTCATATACTATGCAACATTATATACTTAAAATGATAATAAATCTAAATTGGCGTCTGAAACAAAATGGCGGGCTAAATTTAACTTTTTAACCCCTTCGATATGAGTATCAAACGAAAGAGAATGACTTGTAAAATACAACAGAAAGCGTCACCTCACTCTAAATCCAATATGGCGTCTGAAACAAAATGGCGGACTAACTTGAACTTTCAAACCCCTTCGATATGGGTATCAAAAAAAAGGGAATGACTTGTAGAATACAACAAAAAGCGTCATCTTACTCTAAATCCAATATGGCGACTAATACCAAATGTCGGACTAACTTTAACTCTTAAACCCCTTTGATATGGGTATCAAATGAAAGGAAATGACTTGTAGAATAGAATAGAAAGCGTCACGTTCCTCTTAATCTAATGTGGCGTCTAAGACAAAATGGCGGGCTTACTTTAACTTTAAAACCCCTTTGATATGGGTATCAAACGAAAGAGAATGGCTCGCAAAATACAGCAGAAAGCGTCACAGTCCTCTAAATCCAATATAGCGGCTAATACAAAATGGCGGACTTACTTTAACTTCAAAACCCCTTCAATCTGGGTATCAAATGAAAGGGAAGGACTTGTAGAATACAACAGAAAGCATTACGTTACCCAAAATCAAATATGGCAGCTAATAAAAAATAGCGGACTTACTTTAACTTTAAAACCACTTTGATATAGGTATCAAACGAAAGGGAATGACTTGTAGAGTATAACAGAAATCGTCACGTAACTCAAAATTCAGTATTGTGGCTAAAAAAAATGAAGAATAACCTTTTATCTTAAAAAATTCTTAGTAGGTCATTCGCAAAAAGCTTCTGGACGTGTTTCAAAGCTCATCATATATTTATATTCTATTTTTTTTCTC
>JAPYYV010002343.1:0-36166 GCA_030522625.1 Copidosoma aretas | reverse complement strand
GGCTATGTCCCGGCGCTTGCAGAACACGGCGCAGGCGACCCAGGGCCTCGCCGTCTCGTGCTCGGCCTGCAGACCGGGCGCACTGCCGTCGATCTCCGCGAGCCGTCGCGCGAACTCTTGGCACCGCTCGCCGGCGTGCTCGTCGACCTCGAGCCGCTTGCGGCACAGCTTGTTGTCCTTGCAGAGGGCGACGTCGACGCCGGGGCCCGGACAGGGGCCCTCCCCGAGGCAGCTGCGCCGGCGCTCGACGAAGCCCAGGGAGCCCCGCAAGCACCCGCTCTGGCACGGCCCCTCGCGCCAATCGCTCCAGCCCGAGGGGGGGCTCGGTAGCGTTGCCGGCCGCACGGCTGCTGGCCGCGGCGCTTCCCTGCATCAGCAGCGAGGAACGAGTATTGGGGTTAACGGATCTTTGGAAGTCATCCGAAGGCTTTTTAACAACGTTTTTGGAAATCATCCAAGGTATCCGCGGCTGGCTGTTCGAGGTTACAATCGTCCGGATCACCAATTGCGATTTGTAACGACAACAAGAACAAGCAGCCGACACACACCTCGAACGTTTATACAGTTTTCAAGTGTTTCGCTTCCACCAGTTTTAAAACGCTGCCCGCGCAATTACCATCGATCGTCGTCGACGCTCAGACAATCGCCAGCCCTGCACTCCTTGTCCTCGCCGCAGCGCGTCCCGTCCAGTCCGGGCCCGGCCAGGTAGTAGCCCGTTTTCTCGGGGCTCCGGCACTTGAGCGCCTGACAGCTGCTCGTCGCGGTGTCCGACGTGTCCGCGTAGGCCTCGGGATTCTTCAGCAATATCTCGCACTGGCGTTTGGCCGTCCAGCTCCGGCCCGGTGATTCGGCAAACTTCAGGCTATGGTCCAGCCTGACGGGGTAGTGCTCGGCCGTCGGGTGGTCGAGCAGGCAGGGCTTGCTCTTGGCCAGCTCGGAGACGATTTTTTGGCTACAGGAGGACCACTGCGTCTCACCCTTGACGCCTCGGCTCGGCGACATGATGAAGCCGTCTTTGGGACAGTCGTTGCCCGCCGAGTCGTGGTGCATGCCCAGACTATGTGTGTACACAAGTAAGGGTATTTGCTCATCAATTTTGAATCAAACACGTATACGGGTATTTATTCAATGCCACGCGTATTTTAAGGGTTAAAAAAATCAAGTATAAAGATCGAACGTTGGGAAATTGACCTTATCATGAGCGTTTTCTTCGAATTCAAAGACGATGAACGACGAAGAGAAATAAAATAATGTTACCATCGATCATGCACAATACGCACTTGTGGGCGATCTCGTGGGCCGCTATGTAGACGGACGTGAATCCCGCGGAGGGATAGGGCTTGCCGAGTCCATTGGTCACCCCGAACTCGGCTATCACGCAGGCGAACTCGTTCCAGCAGACGCCCCCGACCGGCGCCAGGCCCATCGTCACCGGATTGCTCTGGCCCCCCTCCTCGATCGCGTAAAAGTCCAGGCCCGACACGTACAGCCCGACGTCCCAGTGCCGGGGATCGGCGTCCCCGGGCGGATTGATCGACGCGCTGTAGCCGCAGAACTCGTCCAGCAGCCGTGAGCGCTCGCCGTCGAGGTCCTCGAGCCTAGCCGGCTGGCGCTCCATCAGCTCCAAACGCACCAGGACTATCCTGACGCGCTGGCCCAGGCTCGGGTGGTAATAGAGCGCCTGGACGTTGTTCACGTAGGCGAGCAGCATGTCCAGGATGCGCGAGTCGGCCCCGTCATCGGCCCCGTCATCGGCCCCGTCATCGGCGGGGCTCGCGGCTGATCGTCGCGCGGGGTCTTCTTTCTCGAAGTACGGCTTGAAAGTGCGGTAGGCGGCGGCGTCGAAGAACACCGCTGGAATTTAGGCAAATATCTCTATATTTTATACTCGCGATCGTACGACGCGGATTGTAAAAGAGCATACGAGGGTGTAGATGCGGCAGAAGGAGGTGGGTTGGGTTGTTTTTTTTTTTTTTTTTTTTTTTTTTTTTTGCCAAAAGCTCGAATCGTGCGTTGTTTTTTCCCGCAAAGAGAATATTCTTCTTCGTACTACAAGGGGGCGACGATATCTCAGTCGTATACGCATGGTGCTTTTACCCAATTCGATCGTCAGATTCGCCACCGCGTTGTTCTCCTGGCCGTCGACTTTGTCGCCTCCTGAAGGCCCGCCCGCATCGTCCGCGAGCGGCGGCGATTCTCCCTCGGCAAGCCCGTACGGCGGGATTCGCCGTCTCCTTACGACGTGGGGCCGGCCGTTCGGCGTCGCCGATCTCGTACCGCGGCCGGGGGAGCGCGAGTTCCAGGCAGCGCCTCTCAGAGGCGTTATTTCGAGGCTGTCGCTCTCGAGAAAGACGAATCCGTGCTTCGACAGAGCAAGAGTATGGATGCCAATAATGCCTGAATTATTGTTTTCTCTGCATAAATAAGGGAAAATTAGGGCACCAACCACGGATCCGTCGCAAAAACTCACAGCCGCGCTGGTCGACTCGCCCTCGTGGATGTAATGGCACGCGGAGGAGCCCCCTCCCCGCGGCTCGTCGATCCGTCGTTGAACGTCGGCCGACTCGCGCCTCCAAATTTCGAGACGCGGGGACAGTAATTTTTCGTTCCTCGACAGCAGCAGGTCGATCTTCTTACCGAAGGCCGTGAAACTCAGTGGCACCTGTGTATACATTATACATTACACGTATGGGTACAATATTTTACACTCGATCAGCCAATTAAGGGCAATGATTAATCATCGAGTTTTTATATTCACGCTCTATTACCGTCGAGTCGCGATCGTGACTCCATTCCGCGGGCAAAAGGACGACTTGCGTGTCCTCCTCGGCGCACCGGACGGAGCCGTAGAAGAGCAGCAGGATAATCGGAACGGCGCATTTCATCATCTTGGTGCGAAAAGTGCGCGCGGCCGACTGCAGTTCACGGCCAACGTTGGACTCGTACTTATAGGCTCTAATCTGCGTTTCGTAAAAAACTTGCACCCGCAATCGCCATAGAAACTTGCGAAACACAACAGCGGCGGAGCTAGGCGCATAAAGATGATGCTGGTGCCACTATTATCGGTGCATTTTGCCTGCCCGTCTGACCGACTCTGATGATGCTTGCATTATACGTGAAAGGAACCAAACGGCAATAGAGTTGTGCCGACAGGTGTTGTGTATTGACTAATAAACAAGTCTATTAGTAGACGCGCGAAAAGAGAGCTCCAAAAAGTGCCAAGTTTTCATCATCCTTTCATTTTCAAGCGCATAAACCTCAAGACCATCAGGTTTCTTTTTTATTTCGTTTCATCTGCGTAGAATATTTGACAATGAGACATCTTCGTAGAACGCTTGCTTGCCTCTCATGGGATATTTCTTAGAATAGATCATAAAATTGAACTGTCTGCCGAACCGGCTTTTTTTTACGTTAAAGTGCGTGTATTTGTTATTTAGAACTATATGTATACCAAGGTTAATATGAAACAGGACGACCAAAAAAATATGAATCAAGCAATACTTTAATAATTAATAATAACTGTATGATATATATTACCGTCAATCGTGTTATCCTTTTATTCCCATCGCCATCGTAATTCAACACTTTACCGACCTGTTTCTCTGTTTATTGGGGGGTACAATCAATCCCGTCTCCAACAAAGTTGAAAAACTTGGGATAGATTTATTACCATCGTGTCATATTCTTTGTTTTTTTTTATTTTACCCATTAAATCCTCACTATTAAGTTGATTGAATTTTCAATAGTTATTTTTTTTAAACTTAATACTTGATTAAATTCAAGACTTACACAAAGCGAGCATGTTGTAATGAAGATGGTCATCTACAAGTCTACAGCCGATGCCCGATCGAGATCAACGACCTCACAAAGGCCACGAAGCCCTTCCCGGAAAACATTTTGAAGCGAGAGCGCACAAAAATTCGTGCTTACACAGTAGAAAATAGTGTCGAACTGCGTGGGCCCAAACGATCGGGCTCTCGATCGGGCCTAATCCTCTAACTGTGTCAGAGTGTGATACATAGCTAAAGGAGGCCTCTAATTGGTCAAAATCTAATGGCCCCTTGGTACATAAGTTTTTGGGCTCGCAACTCGTGGCTCAGTGCGTAGGGTATATCTATATATTCTTGTTTTCAAAAATAAAGAGTATCTAAATGCATAAGAAATTATGTGGATATAAAAAACTGCGAGTCCTGGCTTGAGCTCCCTTGGATCGACATTTTTTTTCGTGTAATGCATATTGAGTAAATAATTTTGATAAAAAATGTCATCGAGTTATCTCCGAGTGATTAAATCGTTTTTTTTTTTTTTTTTTTTTTATTAACCAATTCCGTAGTTTCACGAGTAAAGTAGAAGAAATCTTTTGTTTGAAAGTAATTGATCCAAAGCAAAAAATCAGAGCCCCAGGAAAATAAATAAAAATAATGGAGAAAGAATCTTTGTTTAACGTGAAATTGTTTTTTCCATCTATATTTGATTTTTTTTTTTTTTTTTTTTTTTTTTCTCACGAAAACAAAAAGTCACAAAAGTTTACTCATACGACGTCACATATCTTCCACTCCAAGAATTTGATGCATCTCAGTCATTTTTTGCTACGTAATAAAAATTGTCCTTTTTTTAAAATGTATCTGATGGAAGTTGAAAAAAGGCATTTTTTCAACTTAAAAAATTTTTCTCACAAAAACTAAAAGATTTACAAAAGTTGTACAATATATCTTGTGTTTATTGACAAATATTTAAGTTTGTTGATAAAAAAATAAAAACTACCTTAAAATTTAAACGCTAACGTCATGACTCTATCAACCACCTAGTGAAATTCTGATACTCGGTAATATAATATTCCCGTCCATCTAGACATATTAAAAGAGGGAAACGAAAAAAGGACAAAAAAAAAAAAAAAAAAGAAAAAAAAAAAAAAAAAAAAAAAAAAAAAAAAAAAAAAAAAAAAACATAACTAGAATAAAGCGTTTATAGAGTTCTGCTGAAAGGTATTGCATTTACTGACAATATTTTATTAGTACACAAGTTTGTCTATAGAAAACCGCTGTTACTCCATCATTTGAGTTTCAAGTGTACAAATGTATAGAAAACAACTTATTCCCTTCTCTGCTCTCATTTCTAACATCCAGTACATTTTTTTTTTAATACTCTAGGTATCTGAACTTTTTACTTGGTATCATGTATCGTTATTTTACGTAATTTGCAAATAAAAGATGAGAGGATGCATGAATATTAGGGATACTATAAATAGGATGATAAAATAAAAGTTACAAAATTGATTGTTACAAAATTCTTAGTATTAAAATATTCCAATAAAAACAATAAATAATAATAATGATCAAATAGAAGGTTCGGCAGTGTATGTAACAGCTATACTTTGCAAGTGCCTGCATTGTTTACAATATCTACGTGTTGTACATTTTTCTTCTTCATCGACGTATGTATAAGGGTACTTTGATATAAATAATTTCTATACAACATTAGATTCAATAACTTTTTACACTATGAGCGCACTCAAAAAGTGATGACGCAAGACGTTTCTTACGTCAATGGGAATGCCGTGATTGGTAAATCTTTTCATTTTGTTTTCATACAACTTTACACTTGTAAAAATTGCGCTATTCGATTATATAATCATGCGGGGCACGTGTCTTGAGTATATATATATATATATATATATATCGATTATTCAGTTGTTTAGTCGAATTTGTTCTAATTAAAACAACTTTTATCGATTGCGATGCACCAGTTGAAATGTTCAACGCTCGCAAAGATTACTCGTTCTTATGTCATCGGCTACGTTATTAATATTTGTATCTTACAATCATGCGTTTATTTCTCAAAATGATTAAACAATAACTGTTTTTAGCCGTTATTGCCGTTACAAGAACAGCATTGAACACTTTGGTTAAGAGACTTTTCCATCAGACAGATGGAAGAACATGCATGTTGTCAATTACAAAATTCTAAAACTCTAAATTTTACAACCAACACACAAAAGAGGCTCGGCAGTTGAATTAAATGCTCGCTGCCGTTGTTTTACTTCTCCTTGGAAAATTTTAATTATCTAAGCTAGCATCTTGGAAAGTCTAAGCTAATTGTTTTGAAAAAAGATTACAAGTCAGTGAAAAAGATGTTCCGAGATGTGTTCTCACGCGTGTTGAACCTTAATCTCAATGGTATTTATTTTTCAGGAGTGGCATTACAAAAAACGCTCAATCTTATATTACTATGCACTAATATAATTATTCGTTCATTTTTATAATAATTCTTCACAAGTATATAAATCTTTAAAATTACATCACAATATTTCTCATGTACGAAATTTCACCTTAAATTTTAGCAGCGCACTTTTGCGATGTGACTCTTTGATTTTTTTTTTCCTCTTCTTCTTGTATAAGACGGTGGGATATACATCAGCTTAAAATATTACATCATACATGCTTTCGCGAATTGTCGAATCGACCAGCCATCCCTTTATTTATATTCAATGGTCGTTATGAACGTCAAAATTAAAAAATTCTATGTTATACACGACACACGCGACTCTTTGCAAGTGCAATCAGTTGTGCTCAAGAAATCATAGTAATGATAATAATATTAATAATGATAATAATAATAAAACTGGAGCAAATATATAACTTTCCTATACCATTTCAACTATTAATAATCCAAACATTCTTATCTCACGCGAAAACGAAAACAACATTTTTTTTGTATCTCTATACAACATGTGAACAACTAGAGTAAATAATTACAAATAAAGAGGAAAACTAAAAGTGGGCAGATGACGGTACTCTGAAGTAGACGCCTTTTGCTCAATCACGCCACGAGCACACAATCCTGGTTTAGTACCATAAACATAGGAAAAAAAAATCGCGAATTCAACGGAAAATAAAATAAAAATAAAACAAACGAAAAAATTCACCTAGCGAAAAATACAAGAGAAAATCAATAATAAGCTTTCAGTGATTTTCTCCCCAGATGCGATTGCATAACGAGCATCAACGTTGAATAGTAACAGAAGAAAAAAAGGACATCAACAACATCAACAACAACAACAACAACAGCTAACAACAACAACAAGAACAATTCGAGCGTCAAAAAGCATCTTGTTCGAGGCAACTCGGACCGTGTCCACGAAAATTAAGTTGTAGAGAACACTGAAGACGGGCGATGCATTCGCGACTCCTAATAGAAAAACGCTACGTTTTGTACAAAAGGCAGGTCGAACGGTCGAACCAGGGGGAGAGAAAGAGGGAGGGGGGGGGGGAAGAGGAGCTCTCCGCGACGAACTTGATTCGATTAAGACTGCTCGTCGCTGCCGGACCACTGGTGGTGGTGGCCGGCCGGCGTGTGGTTGTGATGATTGTGGTGGTGATGTTGGTGGTGGTGGTTGTTCCAATCCCAGTCCTTGCCTTTGGGCCTGAATTTACTGCTGGCGTTGTTGTTGTTGTTGTTGTTGTTGTGAGACCCGGGGGACGGCTGGCCGGGAGCCCAGTCCCTGTGAAATCTCTTCTTAAAATGGTGGGACGAGCGCTCGGGGTCGGCCTGCTGCCTCTGGTACTTAAGTGGCACCGAAGACGACGACGACGACGACGAGGACGACGAGGAGGAAGAGCCGCCGACTTGGGCGCTCGTACTGGCGGGCCTCGGGCTGCCCGGGGACGGGGTGCGTGGTGGGCCGAGGGCCTCGTCTGGCGAGGGAACGATCGGAGGAGGGCCCAGAACGGCGCTGTCCGAGCCAAGACCGCTGTCCGGGCTCGTATTGACGCCCTCGGTGGACCTGCGCCGCTTGTCCAGCTCAGTCGAGGCGAACGCCACGAGCCTGTCGAAGCCCGAGCTTATCCGGTCCTGCCAGTCCACCTCTGCGTCTGCAAGTTGCCGATAGACACATCCCCACACTCGGGACTTTAGACTTGGCACCGAAATTTCGACAAACTCGCTCGCGTAGATGGGTATTAAAATTATGGGTGATTATTATTTATTATTACTATTATTATTATTATTATTATTATTATTATGAATGGCGATTATGAAAGTTCGATTGAAAACTTCAAATACTTGGTTATCGAAATTTCACAAGAACAATATTTCGTCACTCATGAGGAAATGCAGTTTTGTGAATTCTATAACCTTTTTGTTAAGACACTTTTTTAATTTACGAGCCTAGACATTTATGAACATTAAGAGTAGAGATTAGGCGAACAGTTTTACAGTAGAATTAGATCTTGCAACATTGAAGTACGTTTTGTTTTGTGATTACTGGCATTTCAAAGCGTTAGCCACAATCAAATATAGAATGGATGAATGTTTTGCTCTTCTGTCAAGAAGTATTGTCGTTTTCAATTGAAATTTTTCAATCCAAGAGAAATCAAAAACTAAGGGAAAATGAATGAAAGCTCGACTACATGAAAACGATATTCTCACAAAAATAAGCCATTACGGAAGATAAATATAATGAGAGTCATATGCGGGTGTATGCGACTTGAGAAGGAGTTGAGTGGAAAAACTATGTTGAAAAAAAAAGACAAAAATACGGAATCGTATTCAGTGAAAGATGAAAAATATCTTGAACGTTTTGGCTACTTTAAATAAATAAAAGCTAATGTACTTTTACTACTCTGCATGCACACATGCAACATTTCAAGAATCTTAGCATAGAGTCAGCCCAAAATTTCATATAATTTTGGCTTATTTTCATGAAAGTATCGACTTGATTTATATGTGAGTTTTGGTTTGACGCGGTAAAAAAAAAAAAAAAAAAAAAAAAAAAAAAAAAAAAAAAAAAAAAAAAAAAAAAAAAAAAAAAAAAAAAAAAAAAAAAAAAAAAAAAAAAAAAAGTAACATTTTTTTTCGACAAACTGACACTTTGTATCACTTTAAAATTTTGACCACCTATTCGAAACAAATTAATAATTAAAGTTATGGTAGTCCGTGAAAGTGGAGCTATCTATGATGTATAGAAATTTTGAAATGAAAGAATCAATAACTACAATACACAGTGGATACAAATACAAACAGCATACAACAAATAACATGCAAATACACTTACTTTGCAACAATAGACACTAGTGTTTTTTCATCTAGAGTGACATTAAAATAATAAAGTGACAAAAATGTCGATGTTTTTATGAATGGCCCGAAAATCGTTCGTTTTTGACGACACAGTATTTTTTTCCAACAATCGAAACATAACACGTGCTCGTTGACTGTTTTGTTCAAGCTAAAAAAGCCACTTGTAGTCGGTCGAGTTAATTTCTTATCCACAAAAGGAACGAATTTATTTCATGAGCGTTGTTAATAAAGTCTAGATTATGGGGATGAGAATTCGAGAGTAACTGATGGCATTGAATTTTCTTTTTTGTTGTTCTTTTAAAATTATCTTATAAAAAAAAAGTGTAAATTTGTAAAAACAACCCGTGGCGGGTCAGACTCACCGACGACTACGATATCAACCCGAGAGCAGCCAAACACTTTGTAAACTCTGTAAACTCTCCCTCTGACTGTGACCGTTCTCAATCTCTTTTTCTCTTTCTATATAAAACAAGCTGCACGGGTTGTGATTGAGATTGAGTTTTTTGACAGACAGAGCTAACCAACATACAGCTACAGTGCATCTAACAAATACACTAAACAACAACAAAAAATAAAAAATATAAATAAAGATTCAGAGACCAGCTCCATTGAAAAGAAAAAAAAAGTTAAATAAAAAAAAAAATAAAAAAAAAAAAAAAAAAAAAAAAAAAAAAAAAAAAAAAAAAAAAAAAAAAAAAAAAAAAAGAAGAGATGATACAAAAAAATTACAGTCCTTAGTGATAGTTGACGATTCGAGGTAGTAAAAGTTTTGCATTATGAGTGCATGGCCTAACTCAAGATGCAGAGTCAGTACAATGTAAAGCAAAAAAAAAATTTAATTTGCTATGGAGACAAAAGCAAACAACATCAGAGCACAAAAGTGCATTCCAATTAAAATTATTGCATATAATATAGTTACTACTCGGCAAGTCAGTTACTTTTGGGCATAACAGTAAAGATAGAGGTAAAATTTAATATAGTTACTTAGTTCTCAAGATGAGTAATTTTTTAAAAATTTGTATTTATAAAAACAAATCGTAAGATAAAGTTTATCAATATTCTTATGTACATTGTTAATATATCAAATAGTTATTCAATGTTATAAAAAAAATGTTTGTTGGAATAATATTGTTTTAAATTCATCAAAATATTTTGTTGAAAGCTAAGATATTCAATTTAAAAAATAGACAGATGGAAAGTAGTAAAAAAGTTTGAAATACTGAGAGCAAAACAAAAAGAGTAGTTATCTACATTACTTGAAAAGAAACTACAGCCGGCAACAAAAATCGTACCTACATTCCGTTCAGCACAAAGCCCTTTAAATTCTCTTGGCGCATACACACGCATATCACCACCAACTTTGGAATTAAAAGAAAAAAATAGGCAAGAGCAGCCATGCAGAGAACCTTGTTGATTCGCAATACTCGCAAAATGTAGCAGCACTGCACCGACTCGAATCGAGGCAGCTTATCGCAAAACTCATGTCCACTTACCGTCATCACCATGTCGCTGCCGCGGATTCGTAAGGTGCGGTTCGTCGACGAGCGGTGTCGATGTGTTGGAGTGAGGCTCGATGAGCGGACTTGGGGGAGCACCACTCGTGCTGACTGTCGAAACGACAGCTTCGGTCTTGACCGACATCGTCGGCTGGCTCTGAGGCGCCACGGCGTTCGCGCTATTGTTACTCGAATTCGAACTGCTACCACCTCTGCTGTATCCATATGGATTATACCTGTGGCGTATGGTTTAAAATTTTATTATACAACTAACAAAAGAGATGAAACGAAAATTTTGAAATATCGAATAACGATGATACCTTCTGTCTCCCCTGGAGGAGGAACTTTCCGTTTTGACCATGCTATTGCTGCTCTGATTGTTTAGCATTCGCGCGTGAAGGGTAGCTGCCAGGCCTTCCAATGGCACAATGTCGCCGTTCGTTGGCGTTGCTTGCGAGGATTGCACACTTGGAGTGGTAGCCCGGGACTGGCTCATAGACGGTGAGGGATTGTCACTAAAGTATGATTCGTGGTAAGGCTTGATGTCCGCTCGCGGCAGCTGGACCGGCGTGTACCTTGTGAAAATACATGGTACGTTGGGTAAACGTCGCTTGCGGTGAAAATGAACAAACTCCTTGAACCAGGCACGATACACCTACCTCTGAGATTGGCTTTGCTGAGGAGGATACAGAACCGATGATCTTAAGGTGGCAGCCGATGACGCGGAATTCACAGAAGCTGAAGGCGTGGGCGCGTAGCTCGCAACGTGCGCCAACGTTGCCAGCCCCGTGTTTTCAACCTCCACGCTTGCAGGGCGGCTGCTGCCGGGCGAAAAACTGTCGGGCCTGTTTGCCAGGTGTTGGCCGATTTCAGAGCCACCGTGGTTGGAGATCTCGAGAGTTCGCTCGATCTCGCCGCTCACCAGGTCACCGATCGTCCGCGTTGCCAAAAGACCACCCGGACCAGCTGCTCCACTGCCACCACTTGCCATCATCCGCGCGTTATCGGCAATCTGCTGCGGATGGGGCTCCGTTCTGTGCTGAGGATGATGGTGGTGGGGGTGCGAGTGGGCGCGGGCGTGCTGATGATGCTTTGCCTCTGAGTTAGAACTGGAGGATCCGGTGACGTGCTGCTGCTGCTGCTGTTCCGAGTGAGGGATTAGACGTTCCTGAGAGAGATGTCGACGCAGAGCCATCTTAGCAGGCGGGGTGTGGTTGGGGGGGGGGGGCGCGGGGAGCTTTTTGGGTATGCGTGCGTTTGGGTTTAGTGGTGGTTTTTGTTTTTTTTTTTTTTTTTTTTTTTTTTTTTTGTGTTTTTTCAATCGGCAACACTATTCGCTTACAGACTTCTGCATTCTGTCCATTACTTTGAAAATCGTATTAACTTGTGGCAGTCCAGGTTTTGAAAATTCAAGCATTTTTATTGATAGTTAACAATACCTTTTTGAGAGTCAAGACCTTCAAACTCAAGCGTATTTTTACGAGGTAATTAAAATCGAATCAAAAGTATTTTCAAATCACTTTCGTCAGACTTGATGCATTCACATGCTTTATTTAATCGAGCAGTTCAAATTTTAATACACCTTTCGATAGAAAACAAAGGAAACACGTTTAAGAAGATGAGGACAAAAGAGCCATTCACAAAAATGATTTAGTTACAGATTAGCAGTTTTAATTTACAGAGTAATATTTCAGTTTGTTGGATTCAGTTAAAGAATTTAGTATGAAATCATCAAGTGTATACTTTGGACTACACTAAAGTTGCCATCAAAGCGATCAACATTCTGCAATCAACGATATTGTAAGCAATTTTTAAACCTACCTGTGTGTAATCGGGCGCATTGACATTCTGAGGAGGCAACGCCTGCCGCTTTCTGTCAACGTCCCCGTGCATTACACCACTTTGCATTCGCATGTGCTGCTGATGCTGTTGTTGCTGCATCTGGTGCTGTTGCTGTTGTTGTTTACTCCTGTTCTGCTGATCCTCGTTTAGTACACTTGTAATGATGCTCTTAAGCCTGTCCTCAAAGTTCGCAACTCTTGGAGGCTCTTGAATGGGAGTTCGACTCGTATTTAGATCGCGAACAACGGACTGCGATTGCGTCGGTATTGTGGACGGCTGTGAACTGGAGAAACTTAGAGTAGCTTGCGGTAATCGAGGCCTCGAGCTACTCGTTGTCGCTGCCCCAGTCGCTGTTACGCCCGACGCCCGGCTGTTAGGTACCCGTCCGGCCTCTATCTGCCGACCGGTTTCTAGGATCTTTTGCGCTAAAAGCTCGGGATTTTTCTCTTGAATTTTACCAACGTCAGGTACGTCTGGCCAATCTTGGGATCGGGATCGGCCCTCTCGGCTCTTGCGTGAACTACTGCTCTTGCTTGAATGCGATGAGTGGGATGCGTGCTGTTGTGTTTGTTGAGAATGTTGCGATTGTTGGTGATGCATATGTTTTGTACTCTCTCGATGTTGATGCTGCTGTTGTTGTTGCTGTTGCTGCTGCTGCTGTTGTTGTTGTTGTTGTTGTTGTTGTTGTTGTTGTTGTTGTTGTTGTTGTTGTTGCTGCTGTATTGCCGATTGTTTTTCAATATTTACTCTTTCTATTGCCCCAACTTCTTGTTCCAATTTACACATCTAGACGAAAAATATTTTGCAGATTAAAAATGACAAAACCATTCTTTCAGTTTTCATAAATAAAGAGTATATGTATATAAGATAAAAGCATACCTGACTTCGTAGCAGTTTTCGATGTGCATGAGATGATAATATCTCTTTCATAAGGAATTCTTGATTGACAGGTTGCTGCGGTTGATGCGCAGCGCTTGATCCAGGCTGGCTGAACTTTTCCTGCAGCTCCTGGTGCCTTAAAGTAGCTAATCTATTCTGTTCAGTCTCCATCGTCGACACCTGAACTTGCAGCTTGCTTGCCCTTGACTGAAGTTGCTTATGTCTAAGAACGATCTCTTTTGCTTTGGCTAATAAATCACCGGGTGACGTTGCATTGATGCCCAATTCGGTCATCCTTGCTTTTAAAAGACCTACGCTATCGTCTATTAAGACTTTGATTTGCTTTTCCAACTGTGCAGCTCTTGCTAGTAATTTGGAATTTCTGTCCTTTTCTTTTGCTATGTCGGCGTTTACGGAGGCTCTGTAATCGGGTGTCTTCATCGAGTCTAACATTGCCATACATTGATCCCTGAAAATCAAAATTAAAAAAATTCACCATAGCGAGAAGAATGATGAAGTCAAAAGTAAAAGAATAGATGATGAGTTGTAAGAGTGCATAGGACATGCTAGGAAATTAATTGTTTTTGTGTTTGGATTGATCTAAGAATAATAATGATAATTATTACTATAATAACAGCACTGGGGTTATTATATTCACTCTAGTTTAAGACAATTTATAATTTTACCCACGCCATTATTGTAAATAGTAAATAGATTTTCTTCTATAAAATAATGCTGATTAGATGATCGAATGAATAAATAAATGACATCATTTAAATCGTAGAGAAATGTAGAGAACAAAGTGACATGTACAATTACCTGTATAAATCTAGGAGAATTTGCAGCGCGTAGGGCGTAGCGTTTGGGGCTGCAGGTATGCTGAGTTCTTCGTGCACGGATGCCGAGTTAGGCTGTAAGGCCAGCGAGATAGTCGAAAGCTGCTGATCGACGGTTCCAGGCGCGGGCGGCGGTTTCTTGCCGATCGCCTGGGGTGACGTGCTCAGCAACGTCTGACTGTGCAGCAAATCCAGGCCTGATATATTAATCGCCTTTTTTGGACGCGTCTTTTTAATGCCCCGCCCTCGCTGCCTACCCCTGCTCGACGATGTCCTGCCCGAGGCTGCGCTACCGTTTCCCGGAGCACTGGCAGTGGCGGCTTTCCTGTTCAATTTCCGCCGCATCTTGGGCTGTCGGCGCGTCTTCATCGAGTGCTCCTCATCGTCCGAGTCACTGTTTGTGTTCTGCTGCTCCGAGTTTGGACTATTGTCCAGCTGACGGGATAGATCGCGCTTCGCGCGCTCGCCTCTGCTCGATACTCTATGGTTATTGCTGGCAGTGTTATTTATCACAGAATCTGCATTATCATTATCCAAGCCACCCTGCTTGTTGTTCTTCAATCGGTTGAAGTAACGCTCGAGTTTTGTACGATCGATCACATGCAGGTAGTACGACACTGGTTTGTTAGTCCACGAGACCGAACCCTTCAATGGCGACATTTCCGAGACGTGCATTATCGTGCCGATATCTGATGGCAAGTGTATCCAAGTGTTTACCAAATAATATAAATCACAATGGTTTCTTAGCTAAAAATTAACTTACCACTGAGATTTCTGTCTGTTATCCTGAAATTTAAGGGACAGAAAGATTTCGAGGACACAATACGTGCACCGTCACGTAAATCGGCAAAACGCTCTTTCAAATGGTGATCGACTGTAGGCCCAAATGCAAAATTATTGACAAACACTATTGTCGCAGAGGTAATACTTTCTCTATGCTGGTCGGTGAGGAAGTCTCCTTTGATTAAACGGTATTCTCCACAACGCTTACCATACCAGTTTAACCATTTACGAAAATTGACTTCCATACTCTACGAATAGCAAAATAATAAGTTAATGAGCGTAGAAAAAATTAAAAATCTTATTTTGTTCATCACTTGCGTTTACCTCTGCATATTTTGAAGGTACTTCTGCCCTCTCGACACCTATGCAAATCTTACAAAAAGTTGAGGCAGCCATTTGAAGTACTACTTGGCCGACGCCAGAACCTAAGTCTACGAAAACGTCGTCCTCCGTGACATCGATTTGATCGATCATCTGGCAAACCAGTTCGTAACTCGTTTCTCCGTACACTTCAGGTGAAAAAGGTTCATACTGATTAAGCTTGTCAGGCTCGGTGACGGACTGATTGTACGTTTGCTGTAGTATGTGTCGCAGCAATCCCCTGCTTGGCCTCTTATTTAGTCTATGAGTGGGTAAACTCGTGCCCTTTTCCTGTTTTTTTTTTTTTTTTTTTTTTAATTATCCATCACACTTTGTAAATTATAAAAGAATATTTATAATTCAAATAAACAATTTAAACAATGCTTACCAATTGTACTAAGCTGTCAATGGCTCGGTTGAACCTATCACACAAGTTTTTCATACTTTCATAGTCCCGTGTGTCGTAATTGTGAAGTATGTTGTTCTCCAGGGGCAGTTTCAGGTCTGGTAAATCTTCACAGACCCATCTCATTGTTTCTACTACATCTATTGCCCCGTCGTGACGATCCTTGAAAAATAAAATATCATACATGTCAGAATTATTTCATCTTGTTTTCAAAAAGTTCAACTATTTTATGAGCAGAAGAAAAGTCATTGTTAAATAATTGTTTTTTGACGTGAAACACAAACAACAATGTGCACGAAACTCGATGCAAAATTCCAAAAGTTAATGATGTACAATCTGGTGGAGAAGTGAGCTTAGAAAATAAAATTGGAAAGTTTTTTGTACCTCAGTAAGCTTTAAGCTGTACTGAATAAACTTATACGTTTAAAATTTAAAAATGTTAAACCAAAATTTTTCTGTGACATGAGTAATGTACTGTAAATGCTAATTATTGCAGCACGTGCATTCAGATTCACACGAGAGATAGCGAAAGCGCGCGCGAACGTTCGATCAAAGCAGGGATGGCGAAGAGGAGGAAAAAAGAACTAGAGGGAATCGAGGTTACGGAGTGGGCCATGATGCACGAATCGAATGTGAGCTGTGTACGTTTGCATTCAAGCAGAAGAGTAAGTCATCAAGTATACTTATACTTAAAGGTATAGTTATCATATCATAACTACATGATGATTCAAAATCGTGAATCGTGACAGTATTCCGAATGTGCAGAAATGAGATAGAGCACGCAGTTTTCCAAACCACACTGTAGAAACTACAGGGTTACAGAGCTACAGAGTAGATGTAGGTGTGCGGACTGCGGATATAGGTACTATACAAACTACACACGTACATACATTACATGCATTTAATATGAACAATATCTAGATATAAAAAAATACCCTACACAAGTTTATTTTTACTGTATTACAGAAATTCTTTTAACAATTTAAAATTATCGAATAATCAAAAGTATATAAATACTTCACTCTTTTATTGTTCACGTGTCCCTTTGATATTTAATTACAAGAAAGCTTAGCCGCTAGACCACAAATCCCAACAATAACACAACCCATGTGTGGACCTTTAAATTTAGGGGCTGCTTTGCTTTAAACCATATACCGGGCCAAAGTGGGTGGCGATCGCGCGAAGGGGGGGGGGGGTTAGAGGGTGTAAACAAGCCCATGCGGAAAATTCGCAGGAGTTACGAAACCGTGAGAATATTATATAAATATAAACAAACTAGATCGTTATATTTTGGAGGAGCGTGAAAGTAGGTGTATATGTATAATGAGTCAAGTTGAGCGCGGAGCCCGTTCTAACGGGACTCTCGACTCTTTCACGTGGAATTGATTAGGTAATGATTTAGGCTCCAAGTATATGTGTGTTCTCCATGAATGGTACGACACGACAAGGATATAAAGTATGTGGTACTGGTACAGCTACTTGGATGCCAATGTTGCAAAGATAAATAAAATTTTCCAGTAGAGGATGTGAGTCAACGTTTCGAGATATAGAACCGAATAAAATAATTTGTTCTTCAGGCAAATAGAGCACGAGGCACGCGGTTCAGTAATAGATGCACGGAAAACGCACCGTGCAGGAGTGCACTGCAGCAGGGATCACCTATTTTTATCGCATATTATTGTGGTGGTATAGAGATGTAGTATAGGGTATGATAATACATATATAAGCTAGGGTACATACGTGCGCGGCCGTGAGCGGCCACTGGTAGACGATGGGGTCAGCCCCGGCGGGCGAGTGGAGTCGCAGCTCCATCGGGGCCCGATGGTGATTGCTGTGGTTGTGGTACGGTATGGTGATGCAGTTATACTGATGCCGTCCACGGGCGCTCCCTCCGTTTTTTAACTAACACACAAGGTACTGCTTGCTTGCCTGTTGGTTTGTAATAAGTAGGTAGGTGTACTTATAAGGTGTACAGAGCACGCTATCGATATACCCCGCAGTGAGAGCCACAGCTGCCTGCCTGCGTGTCTGATGCCTCTCTGTGCGCGCGCCGCCTCCTCTCCTCGTAGTAGGCACCCTGGGATCCCTGGATGACTGCACAAGAGCACAAGTGCACGGCAGGCGTCAGGCACACCGACGGGAACGCACACCACGGTCGGCCCTTCTGCTCTGCGCGCGCCTCCTAATATTATACCTCGACTCCGTTCTCGTGCTCTCTCTCGCTCTCTCCAAGCAGCTAAAGCTGGTACATGCAAACACACTACATATCAGACTTTAAGCTATTCTCTCTTTCTCTCTGTTATTACCGCACCACACAGTTGGTGTATATATGTCAATGGTATAGCTGTCTGGAGAGCGAACGAGAGGGAAGATAGAGCTGAACTGGTGATATCGCGCTCACTGGGAGGCGATGACGCGCAGACGAGGTATAGAAATTACTTGTGTGCTGCAAAGCCTTTTTTTTTCCTCCCCCAGGCACCTTCGGAGATCAGCACTATCAGCAGAGGAGGCACACTACACACACACACTCGTACACTTTGGATGCAAATGGTGCATAGCGCGCGGAGTTGATGTATACAAATGGTGCTGATGAAGAGTTGGTTGTTGTTATCCTTCCTTCCTTCCTTTCGTATATTTATGTAAGCAGTGTAGGTACTATATGCACGTGATTACGCTGTGATGATGATAAATAACACTGCACTTATATTATTTTACATTGCACACGCGAGATAAACTAATGTATCGGCTCTGCTGCTGTTCTCCGCTTTTTTTTTCTCTCGTCCTCTTCAGTTTGAACGTGCAAGGAAGAGAGAAAGTTCACCTATGCACTTATAAGTACTTTGCGTGTGCTCCCGCAGGAGCTCTGCTCCACAGTCACCAGCTCCTTTCCTTCCTTCCTTTGGGCTAGCTTTGGACGACACGCGGCAGCGACGACGATGACGCTGCTGCTGAGTGCTGACGAGCGCGAGAGCACAGCCCCACACAGCCAGCGGTGGGAGGAGGGGATGGTTGCGGTGAGGGGGTGACGACACCAAAACATGGCGCCGACTCGCCTGCGCGATGGATCCGTAGCTCGAATCTACTCTATTAGGTATATCGTCTCTCTCTCATCTCGCGCCTCCCCTTACCCCTTACTATTATTCGCTCGTTTCTAAATGCATCATTGCATCAGCTTGCGTTTATATCATATTTTATGTATGATGATACTTGATGCAGTGTATGTGTAAGTATAGTAGCGTTCAACGAAAACGTCATGGGAATATGGGATAGATAAGGACGAAAGAGAATTGTAAATGTTGAATGTATTTCGGAACAGTCACTGCACACTTGCACAGTTCGCCTGCTCGCATATCGTCTGTTTGTTTTCGAAACCTCTATAGGTATGCGTTGCGTGATGGACTCGCGAGCATCAGGATCAAATTTAATGTTCGAACCTTTGCTGCAAGTACGATTTTTGTCTTCTAAATTTTTATTACTGATAAGTAGCCCTATCTAAGTACTCTGATGCATTTTTTTAAATGTTTCTGTTCATTAATATTTCAAGGTACAAATTTAGTATCTTGTACAAATTAACTGTTGACACTACAATTTGTCCATAAGCACGTTGAAATATGACTGTAGTATTGAATTTCAAATAGCCTGTGACTCTATTACTATACTTAAAGTTGCTGTCAAAATATGCACGTATATATCCGAACAAAACTTTTAACGTAAAAAAATTGACAAAAAATAAAAAAAAGTTATGTGCCCTCCTTTTATAAAAGTTGACGATCATATGATTGGAACTTGGGAATCTTGGAATTTATACATATGTATATAAGGATTGCCCCGGATATCACAAGTTCGATAATATACACTGATATTTATCAATACTATTGTAAGAAAGTGTCATCATTAATACTTATGATTCAAAATACCTTTGAATGTGCCTGCATGCACAAAACACCTGCAGTTGCACTCTGATGGCCCGCCACCCTAATATAATATAATACAACTACCCCAACAGGCGCCCCCAAAAGGGACACCCATACTTTAGCGTACGATCGGGTGTCCCCGTTGAGATCACTGATGTTAAACCCCAATACGTATACGGTGATCAGCTGTGAAGGGTGCTAAATCACCCCTGTACCTGGCATATATATTCAGTTGCTCGAAAAACTGTTGGAATGATCATTTTATTAGCACTTTAAAATTAGCGTTGTACTTAGGTGTGCCCGAATTCTTGAGAGAAATCGGATGAATGGATCGGCCGGGAAGAGGATACGATTCTCGCAGTCGTTCAGTTTCAAGATACACTAAAAAACTTGGAATTTCAATACACACAGTTAATTTTTTTTAAGATAACAACACGATCTACCTGCGACCAAAATATCATTTTTCATTTGATATTCATCAACAAATTCACAAGTTCGTGCTGAATAATTGGCAGCGCGCAAAGTGCAGATCGTGACAACGTTTGCGCCTTATCCATCCTATAAATAATATATACTCCTATGTAGTAGTTAATATACACCTGTACAACGAATGGAATCGGAGCAAATTAATTAAAGGAGCCAAATATACCTTCAACCTTCTTATCTTACCTTTACCCAAGAACGCAACAATCGTTTTCTCCTAGGTTTTTTCGAACTGTTAAACTTTGTGATATTAAATCCTTTTACTACGTAATTCATCTTTATGATGCATCATGGAGATTAAATACCTAGAGGTATATTTTGTACATATGTATACGTGCATAAAAAACCAGTTTTACATGACCGCTCATCGTGCACTGTAATACATACTTACTGCACGGCAAGCACATGTTTTTCTCGTTTGGGCACTTTTTCTTTTATCATTTCGAGTTGTCTCTCTCTCTCTCTGTCGCTATATCTCTCTCTTTTGTGCGTTTGAAATGGGTGAGAAGAACCGGAGCTGTACAAAAAAGGATGGAAGGTATTTAGAATAAAAATGAAAGGTACCCTATATAGTACGAGAGATTTAAAGTGTTAATAGAACTATTACAAATCTGAAACTGCAGTTTATTTAACGGTCACAATTATAATTTTTCGTTTGATGTCTTTGAACAGAAAATGGATCTTGAGCTTGACACCTCAATCAAACCTCAACATTACTTATATAGGTATGCCGATTAAATACGATCTAAAATATTTATTAGACGATCTCGACTGCGATCGACATCATGCATGCCGTGTGATTTACAATAAAAGTAATAAATCTTTGAAAAGGTCGGTTCATGTTCCGATGTAAAATATAAGTGAGGAATTAAACAAATTTCACTTCGGAGCACCTAATACTTTTTTTCAAGTGTACCCTAAATATCATCAGGCAAACTCAAAGAGAGCATTGAACCCGAAGAAGTCGTCGTCTCGCATCCCTGCTCCCCCCTTATATCCTCAACCCGCCTCTTTTCTTTTCTCTCTCTCTCACTCAAAAAATGAACGGGACATGACTCTTGCACCGTTCGTCACGTAGGCAAGAATACAGAAAATAAGACGCGAGAGAAAGTCGAGAGACACCTTCAACCTAGCTGATGCCCAAGACAATTATTTCGATTGTCTCTGATGCACCGATGTAGCTCAAACCCTTACAGACAAACTACCGATTATTTTCTTTTTCAATTTTTGCTCGTTTCTCACCTAAATGCAAAAAACGAATAAAGGTGCAGAGGAACGTAAAGCTTCGTAAAAAAATTTCACCAAATGCCATCTCTTTTGTGTGCTGCCGCTAGTGTGCAGCAGACTGACTGCGTCTACAGTGTCTACACTGTCTGCAGCGTAAAAAGAGCCGATCAGATCAGCGGATCACGTATATCACTGGCATTCACTGCAGTCATTTCATTTCAGTCGACGATCCCTCGTCCCGCGGAGCAGAGGGCCAGCGCTTTGTGTTGATGTACTGTCCCATTTGTAAATAAAGTTTGTGTGTCTGTGCTGTGAAAACAATTAGGATAGTGTTGTATTGTTTCAAATTTTAGCACTCGGTTATTCTTGGAACGTATATTTTTAACCCTGTAATTTTTAATCGCGGTGACGAGGGCACAGAGTTATTTATTGCACGAAGATGTCGGAGCTGGACCACCGGGCGCGGAAACGCATCCGAGAAATCAAGAGAAAAGCGAGACCCGGTATGATTATTCTATAAATAGATGCAGGACAGATCCCAATACGCGTTGTCTTTTATATACTTGACCAACCCCACTAGTCCAGTCCAGCCCAGCCATGTGTAGCGCTACCTACAATAGAATAATCATGCATGCATGCCCTAAATTCTTTTCTCTTTCTCCATAACCTCAAACTTTAACGCAACCGTCGTGTGTATAGTGTATACTGCTTTTACTTGTCATATAAGTCATATTGTGTATGTATAGATGTATAGGTGTGGGCGCAACGATCTTGCAATTTGCAATGCATTGCAGGCGTGTACTATATACAACCATGTGTTGTGATTGTCCTTGAATTTGACACGCTTGTCGCCTAATCCGACAGTGAATTCATTCGCGAGCTTTCGCCGCTCGTCATTTCAATGCTATATATAAGTACTTACGCGAGCACATGCATTTAGGCCGGCTTAATCATTTTGGAGCAACTGCTGTTGCTGCTCCAATTTTCTACTTGGTCGAACTGCATGTCTCATGCTAGAAAGTACTGTTTTGTACTACGCATAATCACGCGATGAATTCGCCTCTCTTGCTGATGAATTAAAAAATTGAAAATCTATGGCGTTTTTCGAAGAATCCTTTACGAGCCTCGGGAGAAACTGCTTGATACCGTTGTTCTTTTACGTAATAAGTTATACGCATCAAATGTTTGACACTTGAGTATTTTTATACTTGATCAAAAAAACTCTGGTCGCGGTTTAGTTTTTCGGAAGAATGGACGTTTTTGTTGCAGTCATTAAAATCAGACAGCTGATGGCATTCTTGTATTGATCTGAGAACTTGGTCTTAACATTTCCATTGTAGTCACTCCAAAAGCAAGTAATTTATTTATAATAATGCCGTTATCAAGATCATGTTAATTTATGTTTTATATTGATTAGTTTGGTAATATTTTTAAGGACCTTGTATGAGTAAGTAGCAAATTATTTCAATTGCAGAACTTGCTGACAAAACAGCTTGGACCCAACATGGTTATAATAAAAAATTCCAACAATTCTGGGACTTCCAAGATAATGTCGAACGCATTCATGAGTCTGAGGTTTCGTCCGAAGAATTTATTAGGAGGTTTGAAAAACCTTACATACCTGTGATAATAAAAGGTGTTCAGAAGAGCTGGAAGGCACAATACAAGTGGAATTTGGAGAGGTTGGCGAAGAAATATAGAAACCAAAAATTTAAATGTGGCGAGGATAACGAGGGCTATAGTGTAAAAATGAAAATGAAATATTACATTCGCTACATGCAGAACAACGAGGATGATTCTCCGCTATATATATTTGATAGTTCCTTTGGTGAACATCCTCGAAGAAAAAAGCTGTTGGAAGATTATGTGATTCCATTGTACTTCCGAGATGATCTCTTCCAGCATGCTGGGGAACACAGGAGGCCTCCTTATCGTTGGTTTGTTATGGGACCTGAGAGATCTGGTGAGTAAGATCCATTGCTTTTAATTCAGTTTTTATAAAATATCGCTAATATAATCTTATCGATATCAGGTACTGGAATTCATATAGATCCTCTGGGTACTAGTGCCTGGAACGCACTTATCTCTGGACACAAGAGATGGTGTTTGTTTCCTACTCATACTCCTAGGGAGCTTTTAAAAGTATCTGGTGCAGAAGGTGGTAAGCAGAGAGATGAGGCTATCACCTGGTTCTCCGTTGTTTATCCGCGTACGAAGCTGCCAACGTGGCCACAAGACTGCAAACCTATAGAAGTTTTACAAAATCCTGGAGAAACAGTATTTGTGCCTGGTGGCTGGTGGCATGTTGTTCTTAATCTTGATGATACTATAGCTGTAACGCAAAATTTTTGTTCCCGCACTAACTTTCCGGTCGTATGGCACAAGACGGTAAGACAACCTTTGTTAGATTTACTTGAGTTTCAAATTTTAAAAGAATTTAAATTTACTTGCTATGATTTTTTTTTGCATGCATATATATATATATATATTTTTTTTATTATAAACCAAAACTATTTGAAGCTGGAAAAAATTAAAAAATAAGTTTAAAAAATGTTGACTGTAGGTTCGTGGTCGACCCAAACTGTCACGCAAATGGTTAAAAGTTCTGAGAGTGAAAGAGCTGGGACTGGCGGCTCTTGCAGAGACAATCGATGTAAAAGAGGACACCGGAGTGGCGAGCGACTCATCGAGCGGTTCTTCTAGCAGTTCCTCGAGTAGTAGTAGCAGCAGTCAATCCGAAGACAGTGCAGAAGAAGATAGCGGACAAGAATCGCTGAGTGCACACAAAAAGAAAAAAAGGTAAACTTGCACTCAAAATAATCAATAAAATACATAATAATGCTTACTTACAACTTTTTTAATTGTCATGAATTAATTTATTTGCATGTATAAAGTTAATCGAGATTTTTATTTTTATTTTAACATGTTTGTTTCTTTTTTAGACGAAAACTGAACAACACTCAACCCTGACCATGGGACCTTGGGACCTACAGAGACAGTATTAACCAACAATTATTGTTTGTACTAAGATTAAACATTACAACTATGACCATCTTTACGTTCATAATAAAATAAATGCTAGATAATGCCAAATTTGTTCAGTTATTTCAATATAATTTATTTATCTATATGTATAATTTATTTAGGCGCTTTTGGAGTGGTGCACCACAATTTCTAGCACAGGCATTGTCGGAAAACAAAAGTTTATTAAAATATTTTTTGACTCAAATGGTAACATATTGTAAAATCCTATAAAAGTCTATAAAATATCACGCAAAAGGATCGTAACTACTTTTACACCACAATAAAGAATCTCATTTTTTATATTTCATTAGAGTACTACTTAAAATTAATCAGCATAGCCTATACATACACGCAGTATAAAAAAGTTCATTATTTTGTATATATGATTAAAAGTACTCCGAAACGAATAGCATACAAAAACAAATGCGAAAAATACAGTAATCCGGTAACAATCTTTCGAAACGCACCTTTAATTGTTTTTGCTCAATCGATTGTAATTATAATTATAGGTATTAGTTCGTCGTGTATCCGATATATCAGTCAATCAATTAAGTATTCGGTTAAGAAATCGATTATCTTTGCTAGATCCCTACCGCAGATTGGTAAAAATGAGGTGAATAAATATAAGCGAGAAATAAATAAAATACTTCATGTGCTAGCACTTTAAAGAGATGCTCCTTTGGAAAGTCCGGTTGTCTCTCTTGTTGAAGTTCCACATCCTCACAGTGCCATCACTTTGAAAAACGAAACATAAGAAATACATACGAAACTCGTGCGTGTAGAATAAAAGCTTTGAAGGTTACATGCAAAAAAAAACAAGTTTCCAAAGAGATTTTTTTTTTATTTTAGGATAGAGATTAGTTATTTAACATCTTGGCACTGAAGTATAGTTAAGAACACGTAAAAATAATTAAAATAGACGAGTAACGAGTTGTTCTAAGAACTAATAAGCATGTGCACTGTAGTACCTGTGCTTGCTAAAGTATATACTAGTGTATAAGTATCAATAGCAGTAAGTATTAAAATAAAAACAGAACCTGCGGAACACAATATCATTAAAAATAAGAGGGATGATTATGATGAGACAGTGAGTGATGAGATAGATGATTGGGTAAGTATAGGCCTGTGTTACACACGTAACAAAAGTACTCTAAAAATATACAGAAAATGTATCTCTATGGATGTACTCTTTTTAAAACTAATCAAGGCTAAAAACGATTTTTTTTCTCGAGAAAAATCGTTATTCTTCATTTTTCTTTTTGTACTTTTCGTTTGCAAAATATTAAGCACATGTACGGTGGAAAAATTTCCATCTCTCGTCGTTAATACACAATTTTGTAAATGTATATTTTTATAAGAATAATTGATTCGATTTTAGTACCAAAGAAATATTTAAAACCAATTAAATTAATGACTAGATTACATTGGATAGTAATAGATCACCCAAGTACCTTAAACTACTCATTAGAAAAGATAGACACTCAACACAGATAACCAAACCGAAACCAACCAAGAGATAGAGATGAATAAGTTATAAAGAAACTGTGGACGTGGACATGGTCAAAGAAGAATCAGGAATGCGCCACAGCTTCACTTCGCCAGAGCTGTAACCAACGTTCCAAGCTTTTAATAACTATCCTATTAGTCGACATCAAGGGGATGTTGGTCCAGCTCAAAATATCCTATCTTCTGAATTTAGTTGAGCATATATATGTGTATTAAAAATTTATTCAGAAACGTAATTTTAATTCAGTCCATGGAATATTCATTGAGAGACGAGATAGCATTTTTAGTACCGCATCCCCTTAAAGCGAGTGTGAAGTAAAGTGTGTGTCTTTGCTCGGCCAAACCCGATTTCTAACTACTGAAAAAGTTGCTTAAAAAATACTAATATCATCGCCATGTCGACGCAAAATCATACTCACTTGCTGGCCGTGAAGATGTGCTGATCGTTGGCTACGGTGGCGTTGATAGCCGAGGTGTGGGCGCGCACCTCGCCGAGGAATTCACTCGTGTGGTCACCGAAAGTTGGCACCGACCATGCCCTCAGGATACCACCTCGACAGCCCGATACCATGACCGATCCGCCGTTGATAAGGCACAATCCGAGGATCCAATCTTTGTGTGCATTGTTAAGCGACTGAACCAGCTCCATCCGACTCAAGTCCCACCTCTTGATGCACATGTCCCTCGAGCCTTTTACCGAACCCACGAATAAACAATTATAAAGTTGCTACTGGGTTATCAGATAGTGTGGGGTTGATTCGACTTTATAGCTTGGAATTAGAATATCTGAAGTTTTGAATTTTCGCGTGCGTAGGATACCGTCTTGAGAGCGCTATAGGCTGCCAATCTAGGTCCGAAAGAGGGCTCGCGACAGCCACACGCGGCCCAAACGATCGCCGAAACAAATTTTCTGTTTGCAAGGAGGACGAGGGTGGGTGACTTTCCGCGTCGTTACACCCACTTCGGACACTGCAGAGTCACGTACAACCGAGACGAAAATGCTGGCATAAACATTTCGAGGAAAAGATCTCATCTCGCTACTCAAATTTTAGTGAGTTAGTCGACGTAGAGTCGACTAGATTAGCGGTAACGCTGATTAAGGGGGCCCCGGGACTCTGTGCTACGGCACGTAGTACAAGCTTACACTCAGTAAGATTATTTCGCCTCGAAGCGGAAAATCTAAAAAATCGTACCGGAAAACAGCGTGTTACCGCTGGTAGCCAGACACTGAACCCCGTCGTAATGCGGCGGCGACAGGCTCAGCGACTGTCCGGATATGTTCGGCTCCACCAGCGATATGAGGTGGTCCTTGCTCCCGGTGATGACCCTCCCGTCGTCCGATACGCTCAGGCACATGACAGCCGCGGCGTGGGGCGTGCTGAGCTTGCCGATGTAGGCCAGCTTTCTGAGGTCCCAGATGCGCACCTTGTCGCTCGAGGCCGTGTAGAGCTCGCGATCGTCGAGGCCTAGAGCGAGATCGTTGATCGTCGTCTCGCCGACAGGCATCTGGAGGGTGCGCGAGGGCGTCGCGAGGTTCAGGGGCCCGCTCTGGGCCTGGCCGGACGAGAACAGGGTCTTGATGCAGGTGTTGCCGCTACGCAGGTCCCAAACCTTGACGAAGGCCGCCGAGACGCTGAACAGTAGCCGGTGCTCGGCCGAGTACTTGACGACGACGACGTTGTTTGGGTGACCGCTCAGCGACATGCTCTCGATACCAGTGCCCAGGTCCCACACTTTAACCGTTCGATCTGAAATCGAAGGGAGACGAAAGCTGATGATGGGATGCGCTGTTGCTGAAGTGCTACGAAAAAAATAATGTATCAAGTAATTACCTTTGGAGCCGCTGAAAAGTAAATCGTTGTTTGCGCAAATCGTCAGGACGGCTTTGCTGTGACCCTCAGCCACGTGGCTGCACTGTAGTATCGCCCTGGGAACGCTCTGCGGAACGGATTAAAACATTCATTAGAGACAGTCTGAAAATGAGCTTTCACAATCGTCGAAAGAAATCTGACCTTTCCCTGGTAGTTGGAAATGACGCCCTTGGTCGGCAAATGTTCGACGTGCATGGTCTGCCTTGTGGCGGTCAGCCTCGAGAAGACGTTCTCCTCGCGGTTGTTGAAGCGCCGATAGGTGGTGGGCGAGCTCGGAGGTGACGAGGTGTCCATCAGGGCTACCTGCTCCCTGGGTTAGGCCGTCAGTTTGTTAGTTTAGCAAGATATCGTTAGTTCAGCCTATTAGTCCGTGGGTAGCAACAAATATATTACTGAAATACATGGCATGCTTGTCTAATATACTATTCATCATCTTTTGGCTCTCACCAGTCAACAAAGATTCATGCAAGTGCGCGACGGTATTAATAATAAAGCTGATGGGTTTTAGTCAGATGTGTGTGAGTTTTCAGTATAAGAGTGTTGGTTACGGTTTTATATGTGTGTGCTTTCAATGAAATATGCTTGGCTTGCTGAATATATTAGACCCATTGCGCGCTCAACGTGGGAAGATTTTTTTCATTGGTCAACAAATCCATATAGTATAAAATTTTGAATTTGTTACATTATTTATTCAATAATTTGAAAGCTGTACAGATTCATAAGTCTTGCTCGTTATATACAAAGTCGTATGGTACATTTGCGTTTTTTTTTATTGGCCTTGGTCAGTTCTTGAACACTTTTTATTGCGATGATACACACGCATAAATATATACACACACCTTCATTTTTTCTGTACGTATACAATTTACAAATGTATATTTATATACTTTACATAAGTATAAGCCTGTGGTGTTTAAAAGTATAATTTTATAGATTATTAAAAATTTCTTTGCATTGGAAAATATAAATAATCATTATTGTTTCATTAATGCAGCAAGTTAAAAATATTCATGAGACATTTGGTCTTCAGAGTCGTTAATTTTTTCTAACTAAGCACTTTGTGAGTCGGTATATGAACCTTGAAAAAAAAAACTTTTGTTTACATTCGGTTAAAAAAAAACAAAAAACATAAAATAACAATCGTGTTGTTGTGTGTGGAATCGGACAATCAAGCTCCTAGCTGCCAATTTTCACATTATTTATCGGTCTGATTGGAAGGCACTTTATAAGTACCACTTGCGATTCATACACATCGCAAGTATGTATACAATTTAAATAAATACAGCTATCTCACGATCCAAAACTAAAAAACAAAAGGTAGAAAGAGTAGAGAAACAAAAGTGATCGTATCAAGTTTGAGAGTAAAAAATAATAATAATAATAATAATAGAGTGCACTGTGCATAATGTCAAGACATAGGTACAACAGGATTAAACAAGTGAAAGCCAGCTGGAGCATTGTCACTCACATGGAACCGCCACCCGCGTGTAGAACTCGGCGCAGGGGTCGGGGTGACGTGCTGTCGCGACGGCTGAGCGTCGGCGAGCCGATCAACCCACTGCCGTACTGATTCCTCGCGTGTACCAACCCCCTATAGGATCATGCAATTCAAGTTTGTTTTATGTACCACCACTCTTTGCCGTTTTAACCACTCTCTGACTTATAATTTACCAGACCCACCCACCACTCGGCTACCCGAAATCCGTGTTTTTAAATCTTTGGCTCAAAGTCTAGTTGAAATTGAAAAGATGCATTCTCTTTGTTCAAAGATGCCTATTAAACGAGTCATGGACAATACATTATACCGACGCTCATCGCGCTCGCTAACGCTCACAATGAACTCGGAAAATTTTAAAATCGTCACGAAAAGCCTGTGAATACGGTACAGTGCAATCAAGTGTTGCAACACAATTTTGATGTTTGCACGTATGATTTGATGATTTCGTGCCATCTCTTTGCATGAATGAACGACGTACACGTGACACAAAAAGCATGTGAAATACATATAAAATTGTAAGCCTTGCACAAAGATTCGAACACAGTTCCGGAAAGCCCAGTCGTGCCGGTCCAAGTGAAGTGTGGATAAAAGAAAAATAACAAACTTTAAGCTGCCTGGTGCGCTGGGAACCCTCGTCAGTGGATGGTTGTGGTTTTGGTGCTGATTTTGATTTTGATCCTCATTCTTTTGATTCTCGGAGTTCGTCGATATGCCGTACAGCAGCTCCTGGGGCTGTGCCGTCCGCCGGCGAACTTTAATACTTCGTGGCTTGTCGTCTCCACCCAGGCTCTGCGTTAGGCTCGTCGTTAGGCTCTGAGTGAGACTTTCGCTGCTGTAAAGTAAGATTTCAACGTTTACAAATTATTATCATTTCTACCACGCAATCTAATCCGAGAAAAAAACCACTTGAACGCTTACTTGTCCGGAGATGAACTGCGCGAGCTCGGTGGACTGTAGGCCGCTATGGAATTGTTGGTATTATTGCTATTGGTGAGAGACAGCAGATCCCTGTCGCGCAGCACGTGCTCGAGCAGCTGGTGCTGCACATCGCTCTCTTGGGCGACCTGCTTCAGCCGGTTCTCCATGTCCCGGGCCTCGAGCTGCTTCTGGGCCGCTATGTAGCTCTGCTCGATCGTAAAGTCCAGCATCCGTTGCATCATGTACTGAGCCTCTTCCACCGACCTGATCGTACCCAAAAGTGTCTCGGCGCCCGTCTCGCCCTCGTTCTCGCCCTCGGCATCTCCCATCTCCACCATAGCTCTTTGACACTCGGAGATACTGTCCTGCAGGTAGCTGATTTTGCTGGTGACGTTGTCGATCTCCTCGTCGAGATCGCTGGTGTCGCCCTTCGCCGAGCCGACGACGGCTGCCCTGTGCTTCTTCAGCCTCTCGAGATCCCTGCCCAGCTCCTCCCTCTCCTGGAGCAGTCGTTCCATTTCCCGCTCGGTCTCGGCGGCTGCCTGCTTGGCCAGTGCCTGCTTCGTGATCGTCCGCTCGAAGGTCTGCCAGCGCTGCTTCAGAGCCTTCGGATTGACGGCTTTCGAGGTCGCCGTTCTGCCCGCCACCTTCAGACTGAGCCCACGATCGCGCTTTCTGAGCGCGGTGACCTCCTCCTGCTTACGCCGCAGCACGACCTCCTTCATCCGCTTGTCCGCCTCGAGGGTACGGATCATGTTGGCGTTCTTGCGGCTCTCCTTGCGCAACTGGGCGATCTCCCGGTTGCGCTTGAGCTCGTTCTCCTTGTGCCGCTGGGCCTCCTCGCGCATCTTGTTGAGCAGCTTGACCTTGGCCCGCTTCATCTCGGCCAGCTCGTTTCGCAGGCCCCGCAGCCTGTTCTCGTTCTGGGTCTGGCTCTTGAGCAGCCTCGCGTGCTCCTTCTTCGCCGACTGGAGCATTTTCACCTCCTTCTGCATGGCCGAGAGCTTCTTCTCGTACTCGTCGCGCAGCTTCTTGGCCTTCTCCGTGGGGGCGGACGGCTGGTTCTGCAACGAGGACAGCACCTTGTCCCTCTCCTCCTGCGTGTCCCGGATGCGGAGCTGCAGCTGGGCCAGTTTGTCCTCGTAGTGCTGTTTCATGGTCTGCAGCCGCCTCTGCGACAGCTCGAGCTCCTGGATGAGCCTCTGCTTGACGTCGATGATGGACGTGAGGTTCTCCAGTTCGCGGTTCAACGCCTCCTCCTCCTCGTCTTCTTCTACGTTTTTTTTATTTTACACGCGAATGAAGATGGAAAAAAAAAATGTTATCGAAACCACAATCGTCGATGCACCTTTGTAAGTGTATGTGTATAACGTACCTTTGCGATCCGAGTCGTCGTCGGACTCGTCCTCGCTCATGGACTCCTGCCCGTTTTCGGCGTCCTCCATGTCCGCGTCTTCTCCGTCTTTGTTGGTCATGTTGGAATTTTGTGCCTGTTGATTTTTAAGACTGACCAGAAGGGCCTTTTCCTTTTGCAATTCTTTCTTGGCGTCCAACAGCAGCGAGGAAGAGTCGTTATGTAAAACTGGCGATATGTCTGCGGCGTATGGGTTGCTCGCTGCGTTCATCTGTGAATTGCATAAGGCGTTCAGTGCATTGTAAAAGATTAATGTGCGTAAAAGCGCCATTAGCGTTCGAGGCGTAATAGTATGGTAGATGATCGTTCCATCTGATGGGCACTGATAGTATAATGCAACGTGCTGTACGAAATAAAAATAAAATCATGTATGGTCTGATAACTATTTCAACGGCTACGAATGAGGCTGTATTCAATGGGATGAATCGAATGGAGGATTATAAAAACATTACGTAAGGGTTGTGTCACGTAATTCGTGCGAGAATCATTATAACGGAAATATGGTAACATATTCTACATGTAGAAATTATAGGGGGAATCCACGACGAACTATAGTATACAAGGGGATTCCTCTACTTTAATACGTTTCGTCCAGAAACTGTACCTGTGAATTTTCGGGTTGGCTGTCTAGTCCAAACGATTGCTGCGCACAACAGTAAATTAAATGCTGTCAAACGGTCGTAAGTACAACAAAGTGATTTTCGCAAAGTAAGCACACGTTCTCTCTATCTGTGTATACTTTTTTTTTAAATTTTCACAACGATCCACATTCAGTTCAACAAGGAGAAGAAAAAAATGGTATAATACACAAACGGGTCGGACACTCACGTGCATCTGTCGTTTCTTGAGCTGCTGGTAGAGCGCCTCGGCCTCGAGCAGCCTCGCCCTGAGCTCCTCGATCTCCAGCAAGTATCCCTGAACGAGGCCGCTGACGTCGCCGCCGGCCGCCGCCGCCGCGCCCGACGATATCCACTGGCCGGCCGCCTTTTCCGCGAGCAGCAGCGCGTTCTTCGCCGTGAGCGCGTCCACCGTCTCGGAGAGCGCCTTGACCCGCGTCCTCAAGCTCTGCAGCTCGTGGCTCAGCATCTGGTTCTCGTGCCAGGCGTCGTTCATCCCGTCCTCGCCGACCACGCGCTTGCCTGAATGACGATCGCGATGCGTGATTTTGCGCCGCCCCTCCCCCCCCCCCCCCCCGCCGCCTGGCCGGAGTGGCGGCCGCGGGGCGTGTTTTTTTTTTTTTTTTTTTTTTTTTTTTTTTGTATTCGCATGCTCGTGAAATTGGCCTTTTTCCAGAGGTAAAAAGGTGCGCTGAATCTTTAACGATCTTCAACGAATCATGAACGATAAAAGGCAACACGATGGGAATAAGGATGATGAATATGAAAAAACAGCAGCACCGAGCGCGCGGGTCCCTTCGTTGTTCGACGCAAAGAAAGGGGGGGAAAGAAAATAAACCAAACGGCCCACCTTGCCGATACTCGAGCAGCTCGATCTGCAGCTGCTGTATCTCGCGCCTCAGCGAGGCGATGGTCCTCGAGCTCTTGTCCTGGTTGATCGTGACCTTGTTCTTGATGTTGCGCGCTCGATTGGCGTACTTGAGGGTGCTCAGGGTCTCCATGAAGTCCCGATCGCTCGGCGATACGCAGGCTATCATCACGGTCTGGCTGTTGCCGCCCAGCGAGTCCTGCAGCAGCCTCGTGAGCTTCGAGTCGCGGTACGGCACGTGCAGCGCCTTCTTCGTCTTGTCGCCGAGGGCGGATATCACGTTGCCCAGCGCCAGCTGGATTCGCCGTCATCATTATTATCATTACTTTTTTCGAAAAAATCAACATTCATCGTGGAGATGATGTGTGCGTCGCGATAATCGTATACGATACGCAGTGTTCGGGTGTGTGTGTGTGTGTGCGTGATGTACAGTAATTATTTATACCTGTATCCCGGCGCATTGTTATTCGATGCGCCGCGCGGCGTCCGTCTACAAAACTATTTCCTCCATGAATGTTTCATGAAGACGCAGTCTATTACAAATATATACCTATATATACTATGCGCGGGCGTAAAATGCCTGTACAGGTACGTCTGGCTCTCTTCGTTGCGCCAGCCGCGTGTGGGTCTGCGTATGCTTAATAATTATCCTCCCGCGCGTACAGTATACGTTTTCACGATAGTCCGAGGCTGAGTCGAATAGCTCGGGATCATCGGCTTCATTAATTGTATATATGTATAAGAGGTAAAGTTCCGATCCGCGAAAACTACATAGTTCTGCAGGGGTATATAGGTACGCAGCTCATTAACATTGGACCGGATATACGATCGGATCATCGTTGCAGGCGAACGCTATCAAACCGATTCTCGTTATTATTATTAACATTGTACGCGTGTTTGTTTCCCCCGCTCACGGTTTCGGCGAGGCAGTTTTTGTTTGCCTTTTCGTATGATTCTCGCGTGCCTGTGGGTGTTTGCGTAGCGCGCAACATATCCGTGGATGTAATTTTTCACGAGTTTGAAGAAGAAGAAAAAAAAAACGGTGAAATCGACACGGACAACGAGCGGAGAAGAAAAGAATAAGATACAAGACGAGGGGTACCGACCAGTCCGCAATTGATGGAGATGCCCTCCTTGGCGCGGTCGCCGGTCGCCCCGGTCCTCTTGAGCCTCTCCGAGCCGGCGAGATCGACAAAGTGAAACTTGGCGGTGAGGGTCTCGAACTCGTTGGCCGTCTCCATCGAGCTCGAGGTGTCGACGTCCGCGTCCGGGTCGCAGACGCAGCGCTGCTGCTTCACGTAGAGGGTGAATATCGCGTGCGAGCGCGACGACTGGGTGTTCATCTGCGTGGAGCCGGTCGTGCGGGACAGGGCGCCGAGGCGCAGGTACTCGAGGGCCTCCTGCGGCCCGGTCACCGGGCGCGACTCGACGCCGGCCAGGTGGATGTTCCCGGCCGTGTCCTCGTGGATGCGGGCCCCGCCGCGGGGTCCGCCCGGCTCCAGGAGGTCCTTCAGGTCCTCGTTGTACAGCTCGAGGAACTGGGCCGTCACCTGCGCGCGCGCGGGGGGATAGTGCGTGTTTGCGAGTATTTCGTGAGAGCTGATTATTATTTGCCTTCGTCGTTCGTACGTGCGCGCGAGGGCCTGTCCGCGTGATTCAAACGATTTAAATCGCGATTAAATCATTGTTAAGAGCTCTATATTTTTTTAAAGAAACATTGTAAAATATTGCTAGGCTAAAAATAAACGGTATGAATCATTCTTGTAATAATTTTGTACGATTTGACAACGATACAATTGTGATTTAAATTTCAAATCACATTGAATCATAAAGTTTTAATTCACGTGGACAGCCCCTCGCGTGCGCGTGGAGATTCGAATAGTCATAAGATGTGGTACTCGACAGAAAAGTCAAGTGCAAAGCATCCCTCGGATTTTCATGAAAATTTAGCGCAGCGGCCTCGCGGAAAGTAGATATACGAGCATTCGGAATCAACATATATTGGACGGCCTCCGACGATGAGAAAATCAACGCGCAGCAGTCGGTTATTTTTGATCAATCCGACTGCTATTGATGGTTTTTGTACAAAATTGAGTAAAAAAACCACCCTCGGGTGATCAGTCTTTTTTTTTCCAAAATCCGTCCCGATGCCGTCGCACTGAGCTGACTTGAAACGTAAGTATAATCGTCTGATGCACCGCGTCAGCTGTCCTACAGCGCATCGCATGGACCGTGTCGTTCGCACGAGTCTCAAACCCGAGTTGGTTATTATTATTATTATTATTATTTTTTTTTCCAAGCGCCAAACACTATAACAGTCTTAGGCAGTCGTGCGCGAGAGCTGTATACGCGGTATCGCGTGGCACGCGCTTGGGGCTACAGGGTGTCTTTGCGCATCTAAAATATGCGTCGACTCGATTACCCCTTTGCGCCTCGAATTTCCCTTCGCGAGTGAGTGTAGGGTATTTTATACATACGTCGCGTTCCATTTCGCGTCGAGCGGATCGCGGGTAATTTTATAGTCTTGCAATTAAGACAAGCTGCAGCTTCGAGTCCCAGTTTCGTGTCTCGTACGGGGAACGAGGATTGTTTTTTTTTTTCTTTTTTATTTGGCGCGTCGCGGTTTATTCGTTTCACGCGTTGCTTTACATACTCTCTCGACGGAGCGTCAAGGAAATCACGAACCGAATGCTGCTTCCAATTACAAAAGTATGTAACAGCCTGGACATTGATATTCCATACCGAGAGAGATGAAATTAATAATGAAACGTATTGCAATTCACAATGGTCGAGGTTTTTTTTTTGCTATTTCCAATTCGCTCCGCTATTTATAGCACTTACGTATAGATCCCATTAGAAAAGACAAAAGCGCGCATTCCCGCATCCGAGTTTCAATGATTTATCGGCGCGCGCGTGGGCATTTTCCCTCTACAGTTCGGATTTCCTCTCGGCTCTCCCGTGATTTGTCGGCGGCGCCCGCATTTTTTTTTTTTTTTTGCTCAGAGAGAGTATAAGTATACGCATACGCAGCCGCACTTTTAGCCGAAAACTGGCCGAACCGGTCCCTCCGTCGATCTCGGTCCTGTTATTATAATTCAAAGCGATCGTCATCGCGTGACATAATCGAGTACAACTGCCCGACATATATA